>JAULKM010030989.1:0-13662 GCA_032355605.1 Rubia tinctorum | reverse complement strand
ATATTACCTTATCTAATCTTACCAAATCTAATTCTAATCAGAATAAAACTGAATATTCCAAACCCTAATGGACTGTTAATTTGAAATCAGCCCTTCAAGGCCCACATGGGTAAGCTTCATCAGTCCAATAACCCAAACTGAACTAATTTTATAACATTTTACGAATATCACACTACCTCATTACAAAAAATTTGTGGAAAAAAAAGTATAGTGTACTTCACGACGTTTTCAATTAATCGACAAGCTTGAATAATTAATTCAAGCCCTAGCCGATTTGGTCTTGAAGTGTTCATCATGAAGTTGATCAATCAAAACATTCAATGTCACATATATAAGATCCGTTGTTGACCTTGTCATTGGTCCAGCCATATCACTTAGAGAATCCCGAACATAACGGTTGAATGTTAGATCTAGTCGTGGAATGTTTTCATATTGTTTTGATATCTCTATCAACATATAATTTAAACAGTGCCTTGTGTAATTTAAAAAGTGCAACGTTTAATTTAAATGGTAGAATGAAGGCTACATAGCTTAAGAAAGGACAAATTATTTTAGGAAAAATCCTTTAAAAGTACTTCCTTTGACTTTTTATGAGCATCACACTTTTTCAATGTGGATGATTTTTTTAAAAGTGACACACTTTCTTTTATAGTAAAATTTAATTTCATCAATTCCCATCATACTATGTCCATTTTTTTCCCATCATTTTCCCTCCAACTGCAATCTACAAAAAAATGTTCAAAAAATGTTTTAAACATATTTTTAAAATGCAAAAAATATGATCATCAAAATAAAAATTATAAACATCAGCAAAAAAAATAGCAGAACATCATCGAAAAATCATAAAACATCAACTAATAATTGCAGCAAAAAACATTTTTAAAAATAAAACAGCAAAATATATATATAATCAAATAAAAATCAACTAAAAATTTAAAAAACATCGATTGCAACTAACAAAATATCAACAAAAAATTATAAAAATCGTAAACTGAAAATCATAAAAATATCAACAAAGCTTCAGTTATCAGTTTTTTTACTAAAAAAATACAAAATTAATCAATATCAACCAAAAGCTAAAAACGTCAATTCTTATCACCTAAACTTCACCCATAAAATGAAAAACGTCAACATAAGAAGAGAAAAAAAAAGACTACACAAAATCAACCTATGTCACCCAAAACTACAAACATCAACTCGTATCACCTAAAACTCGCGGAGAAAATGAAAAAGGTGACATAGCCTAAGTTTATGGTATACACAAAGTCTAGTTTCAACCAATCTAAATTTAAGGTCAAAATTTATTGTGCAATTATTGTAAATTTCATTTGGAATTTAGGGACCTATTTTGAAATTATCAAATATTATACATTACAGAATTATTTTCCTTTTCTTTTAGCAACCGATCGGAAACCTCCTCGTCAATGGGAAACTGCCACCAGACAATGGATACCGTCGAATTTCAGCCAGAATTTCATTGATCTCCACTAATCTTCTCTGTCCATTAGATTGTCCGTCGTGAAACCACCGGATCGAATGGTAGTTTTTGGCTTTAACTTCGATTCTGGTGAGCTTTGCCGCTGTGGTTGCAAAGTTGCGGCGAAGAGGAGCGATCGACAACCAGGAGCAATTGACGGAAAGAAGTTTTGATGATGTGGTTGAAGAGTCGCGGCGGTGAGGAGTTAGGGGCTAGGGTTTGACAACGATGGCACTAGGGTTTGCAGGCGGCGTGGCGATGACGTTGTTGCGGTCTTCCTTCAAGCACGTGAGATCTACGCGTTTCGATGAAGAAGAATACTCGAGCGTTTAAACACGCGTGAATGGTGATGGAGATGAAGGACGGAAGATGTCAACGGCAACGAAGAACATTGGACGGCGACTGAGCTTCTGCTCGTGAGAGGTGAGATTTAATTTCATGTTTTATTTTTTTTCAAAGACATGCTGAAGTTTATTATAATTTGATTGAGAGAATGTTCTGCAATATTTTTTTGATGTAGTGGTTCGTACTTTGGACTTTGAGGTTAGTGGCATGAGTTCAAATCTCACCAAGACCCTTTTTTTTAAAAAAAATTATGTTCTTGAGGTACATGTTGAGGTCTATTAATATTTGACTGAGAGAACGTTTAGAAATGGTTTTTTGGTGTTGTGATTACTACTTTGGAATTTGAGATTAGTGGCTTGGGTTCAAATCCCACCAGGACCTCTTTTTTTAAAAAGAAATTTATGTTCTTAAGGCACGGTAACTTTTTGGTTGATGTTTGTAGCATTTTTTTCCTCTCATGTTGATGTTTTTAATTATTTGTGTGAGGTTAATTTGATAGGAGTTTATATTTTGTAGTTTTTTTGTGATATGGATTGATATTTGTAGTTTTTTTATTTGCTCATGTACATATTTTTCATTTTCCGGCTGAGGTTTACGTGATAAGAGTTGATGTGTGTAGTGTCTTTTTCCTCATTTGATGTTTTTTATTTTTCGGATGAGGTTTAGGTGTTAGTAGTTGATGTTTGTAGTTTTTTGGTGACATAGGTTAATATTTTTAGTTTTTTATAATAAAAAACATTGTTGATATTTCATGATTTTCAGAGTAAAGAATTTAGACTCTTGAGGTACCGTAGTTTTTTGGTTGATATTTTTCATTTTTCGGGTGAATTTTAGTTGATATGAGTTGATATTTTGTAGTTTTTTTTGGTTATATAAGTTGATATTTTTTTTGTTTTTTTCTCCTCATGTTGATGTTTTTCATTTTCCAGGTGATGTTTAGGTGATCGGAATTAATGCTTGTAACTTTTGGGTGATATAGGCTGATGCATGTAGTTTTTAAAAAATTGATAAATTAAACTTTTTGATGATGTTTTTATGATTTTCAATTTATGATTATTATAATTTTCAATTGATATTTTGTTGGTTATAGTTGAGATTTTTTATATTTTTTGTTAGATTTTTATTTTTATTTTTTATATTTTAGTAGCTTTTTTTAGTCGATGTTCTATAATTTGCAGTTGATGTTTTGCTTGTTGCAGCTAATATTTATGATTTTGAGTTCGATGATCATATTCATTTTTTTAAAAAATAATTTGATTTTAAATTTTTTTACAGATTACAGCTGGCGGAAAAATGATGTAAAAAATTGGATAAAATCCCTGAAAAAAAATTAGATATAGGTTCTTGAAAAAATATTAGAGGCAGGTCCATGAAAAGTTATTAGAGATAGGCTCATGGAACTAGAATTGAGTTAGAATTGCATAAATGCCCTTGTCTAAATTTTAGGTTGCCTAAGAAGAGATCATCTCTATGAGTAATCATTAATTATATTTTTATTTTAAATATTTTAGTTTTAATTTAAATTATATACTAAACAATAAATATGTTTGAATGAGAAAATATTAAAAAATAATATTTAAGAGTAGATTATTTAAGTAGAAAAATACAATATTTAAACTAAAAAGTACCGTGTGTAATTTAAAAAGTGTAATTTTTAACTTAAAAGGTATTCTAATGACTGCTCCATACCTTACAAAGGACAAATTATTCAGGAGACTCCTCTAAAAAATACTTCCTTTGACTTTTGATGAGTATCACTTTTTTTAAAGAATTCGGAAGATTTTTAAAAAGCAATACACTTCCTTTTATAGCAAATTTTAGCTTCATTAATTTCCACCATACTATCTAATTTTAAAATTTAATTTAATTTCTTTTATACATTTAATTCACCATATATTCTTGCATTATTTTAAAGGGCGTAACTTTTAAGTACCTGGCGGAGGTACGAGAGTTTAAACATACACTTACATCATGGCTAATCTAACTTTATGAAAGTGTTACTTTATTAGTTACAAAATATTATCTTGAATTTGTTACAATATTTTTATGTATATATATTAGGCAACATTAAATAAAATTAATCTTATATTATTTTTGAAAAAATTAGAGAACAATATTTAAATAAAGGTACTAGCAATAATTTTTAAATCATTATAGCATTTTTCATAATTTTTGAAATACTTTTAAATTTATTGTAATATTTGATAATTATTATTTTTTGTTTTCTTTTGATTAAAGACTGCCAATGGCAGAGAATTTTATCAGAGCCCAAGCCTTAAATAGAAATTAAAAGTATTACTTTTGTCGGACTTGAGAGATATGAACCCGTTTTAAATTGTTTTAAAAATCACCACGATTCTCGTGGGAATTCAATATTGACCAAATAACCTTGAAAAATATTGGAGATGGAACGGAAGCAAAGAAAAGAGAGAAAAGATAAGGGAGAAATTAAAAAACAATGATGATAATGGGGGCCTCTAGTCTTCCCCACTTAAGAAGAAAGTGATTCAATAATAATTGTTGGATATCAGATTAACCTCCCCCTAGCAACAGCATCGTCCTACGCTCAACACACTTTTCTTTACTTTTTCAAACCGTTAATTACGAGAATGTTTGGGAATTTAACCCTTTCCATTAATCAAATTGGTTAAAAGACCTATATTTATCTGAACGTCATGCTACGTGATAATCTCATTTACGCAAAAGTACTAACAAAATATTACAATTTCAATCTAAGGTCATAGTGACAATAAGATGATACATAAGGGCACTAGTACTAAATATTACAACTCAAACCAAATGACCTAAAAGACAATAAGAGGGGTACACCAAGGATAAGTGGTCGTCAATGTGTATATGCCTAGTAATATCGACCCGAAATCAAGAAACAAAAACAAACACAGTAATCAAGCATCAAATTTAAATGCACCCAAAGTGGTCCATCCACCCTTTTGATCATAAAGTGTGTTAAATTTAGAGGCATTTTGGTCTTCCATCTTAAAATTAATTGGTACTAAGTGGAGGTGACCCAAAACCTTATATATTAGTTATTATCATTGTAAGGAACCGATGTGGGATATATCTTTCAACAAAGTGTATAGGATTCACTTAAAATACGCAAAATTATCTCTAGCTCGAACCCAAAATTATACCGAATAACGATCTAAATACCAATTCAATCTAATTAACAATATGATTGGCCTAAACATCCTAAAAGAATATCAAATCAACGATCTAAAGACCAATTCAATCGAATTAACAATATGATTGGCCTAAACATCCTAAAAGGGTGCCGAATAAACGATCTAAAGACCAATTAAATTGATATGATTGGCCTGAACATCCTAATGGATTGAGTTCTACAGATCCGTTTGAATCCTCATAAAAACAGTATTGCCAGAAGTATGTTGTTTTAACGACTTTGATTTGGATTTCTCCTTACAGTCTATTTGGACATCAAATGCGAAGTTAATTGTTTGCTGCTAAAAACAAAGGTAAATCGGTGAATCCAAAAGTACCTATAGCCGTCGCGATGATGTCTCGTTGCACAGAGGAAGGTCTTCTTCGAGAAATCTGGACTGGGCACCGGACCGGTCTTTGACTAAGTCAACCCAACTCAGACTAAGTTGAGCCGAGCCTTTCTGAGTTGAACTGATCTGATGTGGGTTGAAACCGAGTTGACCGACCGAAAGATCTTTAATCGTCAATGCAAAATCGGTGTGGCCTCACCGCACAGGTGCGCACTGTAACGCTGCCGACTTAAGTGTTGATGCAACGCCTTGGACTGCTAGATCTAGACGTCGTTGCGACAGCATCTGGGATGCCGCCACTAGAGTATCGGTAGAAAGACACCACTGCTTTAGGAACACCGCCGGTCGACTCACCACTAGCACCTCATCATTAGAAGGATCACTTGTAGCATTAGGAACTGCCATCATTGCTCTTCTCTTCAGGCGCCGATGTAGAGAAAACGCCAGTGTAGGTTGAGAAAATTATCTCTCAGGGAAGGGTTGGGAACGTAGGTAAGGGTGTTGGGGGTGGGGATATGGGTAGGGAGGCCGCCGAAGGTTGGTGGTGTGGCGGGCCCCGTGTAAACTAGGGTTTTTTTAAGTAAAAGGATGGGTATGTAGAGAGAAAGGGGTAGGGAGAGAAAGGTTTTCAATGTCAAATCCCTACCCTCAACACACGCCTAGTCAAATTTCAAAGGTATCTAGAAAAATTTTAAAAAAAATTAAACTAATATTTATAATTTATATATTTAATATTATATTTTAATTTAAATATTACATATTTTTATAATATTTTTTTACATTCAAACATGTCTCATTACATATTTACGTTATAATGTACAATATTTAAATAATTACTGTACTCTCGCTATATTTTGTATTTAGTTCTATAGTTTTACCTATTTGGATTTATGACGAATTAAATGAGTAAATGGAATTAAATTTTGCATAGTCTCGTTTTAGGCGGTTTAAGCTTTAGAAAGAGACCATTATGCGAGTATTATATATTCTATTTGGGATAAGTTTTTTTAATAAAACTGGTAAAAAACTGAAGGACTTCCTATATAAATATAATAATTTTGGTCCTACATAACATAATTTCATTATTTTATTTTATTTTATTTTTCGTTCTTCCTACGTCTTCAAACTCCTCTTCCCCAATCTCGCTTGAAACTGTTGGATTTTTGCAATTTAGATTCACCCTCGCCTCCGGAGAACTGCCGCACCTCCTCCACCATCGTCAAAGTAATGTAGTAATCAAAGTTTCCAGATCCTAAATTCCTGGCAGAAGATACCACATGCGAGCTTACTCTCTAGAGGAGAAAAAAAAGTCAAACTTTTGGGCAAAAGAACAAGACGCGTGAGCTTCTCAATTCAATTACCTATCAAGATTAATGGTATAATAATTATTTTTTCCAAATCAAATTTATAAACTTTGACCCTAAATAAAAATTAATATATACATGATAAAAATATCATGTAAGTACTTGTTAGATTCATTTTTAACATATATTTTCTAGATATCAAATTTTAATGCGGAATTATTATATCAACACAAGAAACTGGACCTATTACTTCACCCATTTTACCTCAATTTTTTTGCTTAGGTCAAATAACCGAGGTAATAATTTATTTTATAAAGTAAATAATATTTTTGACCTCGGTTAAAAAATAACAGAGGTAAATAATATGTTTTTTACCGTTTTTCTGTGATAATCGGGGTAAATAATTTTTGAATGCGATGTAATAAGTATAACCGACGTAGCTACGATGTCGGCAACATGGGTTATCACCTAGCAGATATAGTGTATTGATATATGAACGACGTCGCACACATGGTCGGGTCGACTAAATTATAATTGACGTTAAAGCGACATCGCATATTGGGACTAGTGATGTCGTGCATGCCCATCGCTTCAAACCAGTGTCTAAATCCAATCAAATAAATTAAATCATGCGACATTGTTGTTTAGTCGGTAACTTGTCGGTGAAATCGACACCATGGGTGTGAATGATGTGCGAAGTCCCACTTCTTTGTCGTACCTAATAAATCACCAATGGATAACCAATACAGCGAGAACTTGGAATGTATCATGAAAAGGTCTCATCCAAAGTTCACAAAATCCAGTATGAAATATAATGAAACTAGATTGGAAAGACTAATATTGCTACCATGCATACAATATCCAGGAAACATCCCACGAATTAAAAGTTATGAAACAAAAGACAAAGTATCCCAAAAAATACAAAAAAATCATCATCATGCACGACAAAATAACATTCATGGCAATCAATTGGGGTGGTGACAGGGTTGGGATGTCGTCTACCGACGAACTATTTCCATTTTACTCTTCGGTGGAAGACTCAGTATCGTCGTCGTCGGACCGTTCTTCATCGGTTGTCATTCTCACGCCATCCTCATCAACCTCGGGCACCTCATACCCATGTGCAATGATCGCACCGGCAATCATAGACTTCAGCTCTGCCAATTCTTCCAAAATCTTTTACATGTTACGATATGTACGTTGCGCCAGGGCCTTGGTCTCGGTCACGTCCTTCATGAGGATGTCCCAGGATATATGTGTAAGGCCTGCTGGGAAAAAATAAGTTAAATGAAATAAAAAAATTATAAAATATAAATAATGAAAATTTTGGAAAAACATAAAACCTAAAAATTTTCATACGCTATCGCAGAGCAGAAGTACTGGTGGTGGCAGGATCCTCTGTTGTGGAAGCCAAAGGATTTTCCTCGGTCCCGGTTGGCAGAGACACTTCCATATTTCCCGTGGGGACGTTGCGATCAATCCATGTCCCCTCCTCCTAATGCCAATGCCAATGCCTCTTCCCGAAATAGTTTGCATCGTAGTACTTCGGCTGAATCTTAGCCTTTGATTTGATCGGAACCTTCTTCTTCTCCAGAATGACGGTGATGATGTTGTCGTAGAAGAGTGTCCTAATATTTCTTGCGATGGCCCCTTGATGAAACTTCTGGATGATGATGTACTCGGGGTTTACTACATTCTTCTCCTCAAGGTGGTAGTACATGACGGCCTCGTTGATCGTGCACTCCAAAGGATGTCCGGCCGGAATTAAAATTTGTACTATTATATTGTACATCATCCTTTCCATGATATTGAACATCAATATTGATCCACCTTGGTTGGATGAGTACATTCCCCACTTTAATTTTGAAATACTTCTCCACCATTCGGTTGGGGTCAAGCACCCCAGATTGGTCATCCTCGGCGACCGATGGAGGCCAATTGTCCCAGCAGTACAACCATAGAGGCTCAACCTCTGGGTGATCCTCCACTCTGACTGTGCACCCAATCACTTGATTGATGAACTCCGTCATCATCTCCACGTCCACCCCATTCACTCTTGTATGGTATATTTTCGTAGATGGCTGAGTGAAATTGGCATAGAACTCATTAACCTTTGTATCATACATCAGTCTGTCCAAGCATATTAAACCCTCCATTCCCGAAGGTGCCACATCCTTGGGCTTCATCACCCTGACTTCCTTCATCCTGCAGCCCGGGATCTTTTTGAAACGCTTCTCTACCTGCTTATTTACAAAGCATATGTTGTCCCACGTTGGAGGTGGAGGGGTGGGCATTGTCTTTGTCTTCTTGGTACACAATGGGCCTTTTCCGCGGTGTTTTCTCTTGACCATTTGGTTGCCTTCTTCATTCGAGCCATCTGTGGAAAATGTCAACTTGGAACAATTAGTTCAACAAAGAAGAACCTAGCTCATGCATATGTAAAGCCCTATGTCTCATTCATATCGCAAATATTTTGGTCAGACCGATGTGTGCGGTGCGAAATCTCATATTCATGTGTATGAATTTACGACGTCGAACCTAACACGTCGGTTGCTCCAAAATAGTGTGCGGCTGGGAAACAAATAGACCTAAAACCCTTAAAATATGAACTAACATCAACATCAAAATACAAACAAGTAAAATGCCATTAAAAAGTAGCAAGATTGAGTGCCACAATAGTTACCTAAACCCTAGTCGTAGCCAATAATTTGTAAAGAAGACCCAATCCAAATTGAATAAACCCAAAATCTAAAAATACAATAGTTCATGCATTATGAATATTGTAAAATCATGTAATGGGTACTGAAGGAGTCCCTCAAAGCCGAAAAAGTGCTATCAAATTTGGGGGGGAAAACTTACCTTGGTTCACCTTGGGTGCGATGTCGTCGGTTGCAAATGCAAAAGTTTGTCGTGGGCAGCTTTTAAACCTGTGGTGAAACGCAGTCATTTTATCAATTGTGCGACGTCACAGGAAATGTCGCATGTGAAGATACGCATGTGAAGATAGTAAGAGAGATATTAGTGCAAAGTCGTAGTGCGCATATTTTGGACCACACAAATGCTTTGGGCCTGGGCTGAGATGGAACCTAATCGGCAAGGGGCGACATCACAACATAATCGAGTGATACGACAGAAGACTGACAATCATGCAACTTCGCATATGATCTTGTGTGGGCCAAAAAAGACAAGCAACCCAAACTAAAAAAAATCTTCGGGCCTGGTCAGTGATAAACAAAAATCACGATAGCCCAAGGTCGCATTTACATTTCGTTAGGTATTTATTTTTTTCTAAGTCTTTAGCGACACCGCAATTTGGATTGTGGGCCGATTAGTGCGTGGTCTAAAGGAAATTGTAAATAATCAATTAAGAGTATACAATGTTCAGTGGTAGAACAGTTGTGACATATACTCATGTTGTTTGTGGCTTATTAAATCCATATACTCATGTTGTTTAATATACGCTATTGTTGTTCTGGGATTGGTGAACAATCCAGTCATGCAGGACCAATTACTCTGGAGGTGAGATGAAATAAATTGAAGCGGGAGATTATGAAATAGCCGGAAGATAATTACAGAGCCCTCCAGGCTTCTACTATTGATTTTATGATGGCTCGTGTCTACTTCAAATTTTTTTTACTGAAATGACCCTTCAAGGATTAGTATTGTTTCATATTACGTACTTTGTATACGGTGTATAAAAACATTTTAAAAAATCAACCGGAAAGATTATAGATTGAATGTTAAATATATGTAAATTAATATTTTTCCAAATCTGAGTAAAATAGTGTTAAACAATTGTTCAAAATAGGGCAGGAAAACTATAAATAACGGTGTAGAACGATGACATAAAAAACAATGGGCTTAGCACCATTTACCACCTCGAATAACAGTGTGTCACCAATACCGAGTTCCTCTTCTATAAGAAACTAAGTAAACCCCTTCGGGTTCAGGGTCTTCAACATCCGGTTTCCTAAGAAGTGCATGTCATACTCTCTTCTATTGTACCACAGAACAATCGGCTCCTTGAACGGCGGTAGGATCTCTGAAATGTGGGCTGGGACACACTGATTTATAAACCAAAAACAAAATTTAGTAAACATGAGAGTAACATATAAAATTTTTAATTGAAAATGAAATACATGTGTGACAGGGAGGACCTACCAAAATTGGAACAACCCCAAAGTTT
Source organism: Rubia tinctorum (assembly GCA_032355605.1). Lineage (NCBI taxonomy): Eukaryota > Viridiplantae > Streptophyta > Magnoliopsida > Gentianales > Rubiaceae > Rubia > Rubia tinctorum. The sequence goes on along the minus strand of JAULKM010030989.1, from coordinate 2,820 downwards.
GTCTTCGTGACAGTGTGGACAAAGTTGAATGGATAGACCACCCTATTAATGTTCCGAGGATGACGATTATCATTCGAATCACTATGGATCTACATTGGTCAATGAAATGTTTACTAAGAAAATAAATAAGAGAATAATAGGAATTTAAATCTGAACAAGCAATCACTCACCTCAATTGGGGCACTTCTGCTTGAACCGGCATTGTTGGCCATTATTCATGAAATTCAGTTAAATATTGGCTCAGTTAATATTTTTTGGCAAGGCATTGCATGTTACTGTCAGACCATAAATTAACTTGGCCGACATGTGTGTGCAACGTCTCCAACCAGTCGGCAAAACTGATTGGTTATACGAGAATAGTGTGACATCGTATTCAAGGAGGGTTAGGAGAACAAGGGAATAACCAATGTTGCTTCACGTCCGCTCCTAATGAAGGAGGATAGACAAGTTTGAGACGTAACATTTAATGGTTACAGAAACATTATCAACAGCAGAAAATCATAACAAACAAAGGTATCCACAAAAACAAAAGGCCGGTTGACAGGAAAGAACTTACAAGGCAAAATTCCTAAAACCTAGAGCCAAAATCCGTTCGAATTTCCATACAAAAACTAAGAACAAATTAATACACCATTTACGTACATATCAAATTTTATGATGAATACAAAAATTAAAGTACTCTAGGGAATCTAGGAAGCATACCTTCGAACTGATGGGTTGAGGGACTACTGAAATTTGAGGGAAATTGAATGTTAAAAGGGATGTATGAGGGGGGTACATATATATACAGCCGTTATGAAGTGTTGTGTATTTTTCCTCGGATGAAATGACGTCGCGGAGCAGTCAACCAAACTGACATAGTACCGACATTATAGCGAACTCGCTTAGTCTATTTGTGGGTCTCACCTTTTCAGCCCACTAGCATAGTAATGGGCCCATGTTGGACGAACAACATATGCGACATCGTAGGTTTACCGTGTTAAGCGACAACTTAGCGACGTATTATCGACATCGGTTCAAATTGAAGTGGGTCTCACCATTTTGGCCCATTAGCATACAAGGGCATGGCCCGCGTTTGACCAAAACGAATGTAATTGACCTTCATAAAAGTTAATAGTATATTAGATACTATAATTGAAGTTTATAAACGTCCATGAACTTCATAGATGCCCAGTTCGATGGGAATCAATTTTAGCACAAACAGTGAACTTTTTTTACTTCCAGTTTAATGGGAACCACCACATAGAATCGCATGAAATTTCATATTCCTAGTTTTCAAAGAAATAAAAACATAATAGAATTACGTACATCAAAATTTTAAAGCGATAGCACAAGGCTTAGAATAAATTTTAGAAGATTACTTAGAATTATACAAAGCGTCATTCGGAAGAACTTGTGGAAGTTTATGTGGAATAAAATTAGTTTTTTTATTGCCCTCGGTATGTATAAGTTCAACTTCAGATGTCAAAGTTTTATTTTAGGGCCGATTGTAATCGGGTTCGCGAATGTCAGTGTCCATTTATAATATTGCACTTAGGTCCCTCCGACAAGGTAAGAGTACTTTCAATGTAATATTAGAGATACACTTAACTGATTCACCAATTCACGACCACAATGTTCTTATTTGGTTGTGGACGGATATAACAGGGTAATCACCCATCATTTTTGTTAAAATTCCATAAATACCCTTACCATAAACGTTTTGAGAACGTTTCATTTCCACCACATGGAATCGCGTGAAAATTAAAATCTTGATTTTTGAAGAAATAAAAAGATAATAGGATTACGTCCATCAAAAATTTTAAAGCGATAGTACAAGGCATAGAGTTAATTGTAGAAGATTACTTCGAGTATATATACAAGACATCATTCAGAAGAACTTGTGCAAAGTATATGTTGAATAAGACTAGTTTCTTTATAACCCTCGGTAAGTATTAGTTGAACTTTGGATGTCGAAGTTTTATTTCGAGTCAGTCGTGATCGGAAATGGGAATGCCAGGGTACATTTATAATTTTGCACTTACATCCCTCCAACAGAGTAGGAGAACTTGAAATGTACAACTACAGTGAACCTTTTGCTTTTCACATTTTGAGAACAATGATGCTCCCATTTGTGCATAAACGGGACGCATTTTAGGGATGCAATCTGAACAGGCAATATTTTATGACACTTTTCCTAAATTTGATTGTGATAAATATGTGCGATGTCGCAATTTTGTTGTACAAAATGAATCCAAAAGAAGCCCCTCTGCTACATTGTCCGAATTGAATTTTTTGGCGAGAACAAAAAATTCAGGCTGAAAATTTGAACCAAAAACTCTCCCCATCAATTTTTCATTTAAATAAAATTTAGAAAAAACACACAGTTCCCATCAATCCTCCTCCAAACCCAACAACATACCATCCTTTCCATTTGAAACAAACACAACCAAAAAAGAACTCACTAAACTTGCTTCTCTAAAACATCAACAAGCATACGAGAAACGAGCATCTCCAGAGTTAAATTAAATGAGGTAGTTCTACATCCATTACATGTTCATTTCCCATAATTATTACCATATACCTTCTACATGTTTTTCTTTCCCATAGATCAAAGATTGGATATTTTCTAAAAGTATGATGATTAAGTAACATGTAGTATGGTGTATATTTTTCATGTTTTCTACATAGTGCAATGTTTGAAAGGTGTGATAAAAATGGCTTAGATTAGGGTTGATTGTGGATAATATCATTGCCTTCATATGAACACAGGTTGAATGTGCGACGTCGGTCATTGGCGGTCGTCCCATACAATATATGACCGAACAATGATCGACGTCG
>JAULKM010030980.1:0-13662 GCA_032355605.1 Rubia tinctorum | reverse complement strand
GATGTGATGGACATTCATGATGATGAAGATGATCATGATGATTTTCTTGATGATCTTTAAATTTTGAAGTTTAAAGTCTAAACTTAGAGTTCTTAGGAACTAATTGTGTTGTGTTTGTGTCATTTTGGTTTTTTAGTGTGTTTTTTGTTGAGACTTGAGAGTTTTGAAATTTGATATTATTCTGATATTGTTGTTGGTACTTGCTAGTTAATTCGTCATTTGCTATTTGGTCGAATTTATTATTAATCTAGCTTTATATTTGATTATTTGAACTAGCTTTACATATGGATATATATATATATATATATATATATATATACACACACACGCACACACACATATATGCATACACACACAAATATATATATGCGCACACACACACAAATATATATATGTGCACACACACATATGTGCATATATACACACACAGAGACACACACACACATACATATATATATATATATGTATGTATGTATATACCCACACACACACATATGTGCATAAGGTGTTCATGGGTCGGGGTGGGTCGGATGTCCCGGCCTAAATTGACCCAAAATTTTGGGACAAATGGGTTGGGTCGGGTCAAAATTTTCATAGTTTAGGGTCGGGTCAGACTGGGTCATGGGTCTGCCCAAATCGACCCAAATCATATAAAAATAATTTTTTAAATAATTTATAAAAATAAAATATATTATTTTTAAATGTAATAATATTTAAATAATAAATAGAATTATGATTTATTTTTATATAATTTAAAATAAGAACATTGTATTTTATTTAATTACATATTATTCACTTAATAAAGAAAAATATAATTATTTTCATTTTATTTAGTTAGAATACTTTTAATATTTCATTTAAAAATTATAATTTTACTAAAATTTATTTATACAATTATGAATATACATTTCATTTATTAATAAATATATTATTTATAATTAATTGTAGCTTTGCAAAATTATTTTCAGTTTTATAAAAAAATCAAGAATGTTAAACTTGGTTATGAATTAAATTAATGGTGGAAATGTTGTATTAAACTAGTTCTTTTATGATCAATATTTTCAACAAAATGGGATAAAATTGCAAATGGGTCAAAATGGGTCGATTTGGGTCATAATCCGACCCGACCCACATCGACCCAAATGGGACATTGACCCCACCCGACCCATATGGGCCGGGTCAAAACGGGTCAGGTCGGGTCGGGTCGGACAATTTGAACACCCCTAGCATACATACATATATATATATATTGAATATAAAATAGGCAGCGCATCGGAACCGTGATGCACTCGCATCACATAGCGCATCGTGCATTATTCTAATTTTGGACCTTAGCGCATTTTAGCGCATCCCGCATTTAAAAACTAATGTCTCACTGTAAAACCGTATTATACAAGATTTTGTCATCTAAGTTTGACTGTTAGTTGTTCTTTTTCATCCAATTTAAAAGTTGTTTTTTTAATGTTTTACTAAACAACAAAATTATGTTCATTTGAAAATAAAGTGAGTCATAAATCACTCTAAATAAAATCTATAAATACTGTCACATATGTTCAACGTAATAATAGGAAAAAAATAGATACTACAAAAGACATCCATTCACAAAAGATGAGATGCTTTACAATAGTTAGTTAATTAGTTTAAGCGGGTGAGGAAGGATAGAAAAAGTTTGTGGCATCTCAAGCCAACCCCATTAACACGTCTGACCGCAGCATCTCAGGGCCGATGTGTAAACCATAAAGTGATGGCGGCAAAGTTAATTCAAAGCGATGGAAAGACAAAGTCCAGATTGGATCAAAACAAAGTTCGCTTTTTTATTTGTGTTCTTTAATGTTAAAAATTGAATTTTAGTGGTTAAATTAACTATTCAAGGGTCATTGGAATTTAGCTAAAGAATAAGAAAGTAATTTATTTATTTTTACCTTAAAGACAATATTTGTTAAATTACATATTAAATTTAGAAAATATTTTTTATATTTCACATTCGAATGCACATTATTACTTATTTTAATTTTTAAAATAAAATATTTAAATTTTATATAAGATTACAATATTTAAGATAAAAGTTACTATGAACTGTACATAAATTTATGGAAAGACTAAATTTCCTGAGAGTCCGAGACTTTCTCAAAGATTAAAATACCTTTTGGTCCTAAGAGGTTATCACGGGTAAAACCAAATTAAAAAACGACAACTGAACATGCAGGATTATCATCATATATTAGATATGGATGATGCTTTTTTTATTCTTTTTGCACTAGTTGAGCTTAGAGAAAGATAATAAGCTTTATCTGTAATGATTTTGACGCATTCACACTTTATACTAAGTATAATAGTGATCAAAAGCTAAAGAATCGGAGTCAACTGGTGCTGGAAAGTTATATGGACTTGCTGGGTGGAACTTATTTTGGAAGTGGTTCAAAACTAATATGTCAAATACTGACCACTCTCTTTGATAAAAACAAGAATTATGAGAAGGATCGAGGACGCTTCCATCTCTGCACTAAAGTTTTTGTCGTAATGTTACACGTAGAAACATTTCCCAATTACGAGTATAAAAAAGCAACATAAAATTAATGCCTAGAAAAATCATGAGTCAACCTTAGTGTGAATCTATCAAGTTATAAACAGGCTTGGTGAAAAATATACAGTATAAATAAAATATTATGAAAATATTCGTGCATCTTGAACCAATTGTACTACGTGTTAGTTGATCACTAACCAATTGTACTATGGGTAAATGGAACATTTCACAACACTACTCCGTCTCCAATCTCATTAATAGATGCCTCAAGATTTTAAAAAAAAAAGAGAAAATGTGAATAAATGCAGGAAAAATAAAATAAAAATGATAATGTAATTCAAATTAATGTTGAGTGAAGTAAAAAAATTATCAACAGATAAATACTGAAATTGTATAAATTATTATAAAATAAATCAAAATATAAATTGTGCTTTTCATGTTAAATTTATATTAGAACCATGGGTGCTAAAATTTAACTAGTGGCCAAGTACTCTTCCTCTCTACCCCTGGCTTTACAGCCCATACTTGTAAGCTGTAAATGACCTAGCTCTGATCTAATGTCCTTAACAATGTTACTCTCTTTGTACCAATTCAACCTGCACACTTTGACTTTTACCAGTTGATTAAAAAAATGTTTAATCCTTAATATCTTTTATTAATGATACTTAAGACTTGTAAAAAGTTGATATTCTGAAAATATATGTCATAACGAATCTAACAAGGTATCACTCAATAATATTTACACTTATATACCTATTCAATTTTGGGGTCAAAGTTAAGGAATTTTGACTAAATGAATAGTTAAATTGCAGCTTGAATTGGGACATAGGGAGTATTTAAATTGTAGGATTAATCAACCAAACCAACTCCTTATTTAATCCTATATGACCCTTAGGGAAATCCATCTTCTCCGTGAACGATCCCTACTACCACTATCTGTCCCGTGACTAAAAGCGTGAGCAATTTCTGCAGAAGCCCGTTTAGGTATGGTGACTTACCTTCTCCTTTAACTTTTGTGTTTTGAGTCGAGTCTGTTTCTCTTTCAATTGCCGATTCTCTACTATTTGTGTTATAGTCTCCCTTTTACTTGTTTGCATGAAAATCAATTTTTCTTTATAATATAGTTATCTTGTATTTCAATTGTAGGATTAATCAACCAAACCAACTCCTTATTTAATCTTATATGACCCTTAGGAAAATCCATCTATTCCATGAACGATCCCTACTACCACTATCTACTATGCTGTAATCTATCCCATGACTAAAAGCGTGAGCAATTTTTGCAGAAGCCCATTTAGGTATGGTGACTTTCCTTCTCCTTTAACTTTTGTGTTCTGCGTCGAGTCTGCTTCTCTTTCAATTTCCGATTCTCTATGATTTGTGTTTTAGTCTCCCGTTTTACTTGTTTGCATGAAAAACAAATTTTTCATTATAGTATAGATATCTTTTATTTCAATTGTAGGATTAATCAACCAAACCAACTCCTTATTTAATCTTATATGACCCTTAGGAAAATCCATCTTCTCCATGAACGATCCCTACTACCACTATCTACTATGCTGTAATCTATCCCGAGACTAATTGCTCACTGTAATCTATCCCGAGACTAAAAGCGTGAGCAATTTTTGCAGAAGCTCGTTTAGGTATTGTGACTTGCCTTCTTCTTTTACTTTTGTGTTCTGCGCCGAGTCTGCTTCTCTTTCAATTGCCGATTATCTATGATTGATTCTTATGGCAGTCTTTGGTTGATGCTATAGTGGCTACAAGATAACTACACAGTGATAAACACTTATCTTTTGTGTGCCTTTCCCACTGCCACATAGGCATAGAACTTATATTGACGCGCCTTTGTGTACTTCTCTTTTAGCCACTGAAGCTATAGATTAGAATTCTAATATTTAGCTATCGCCCAAGTGTAAATGGGTTTATCCCACTTCATATGTTGTAATCGCACATTGTGAAAAATTGAGCTTAATAGAAAAGGGATGAGAACTCTCTAAGCCCTCGTCCTAAGGACAATTCATTTTTTTAAATGGAGTAAATATTTTGGTTGACTTTGCTACTCCCTTTGTCCCAGCTAAAATTGCACTGCAATCAATAGCACACTGTTCAAGAAACATGTTTGACTGCTAATATGTTTACTTACGTATGATAACGGCAAATAAAAAGTTGATATTTAGAAACTACATGCTACAATGAATTGAAAAATATCATATACGATAATATTGTTGTTCATATATCTATTCAAATATGCGGATAAACTTTGATGAGAATAGTGTCAAAAAAGTAAGAGTGCAATTTCAGTCGGGACAGAGGTACTATGAGTACAAGTTTGGTAGTTATTGTGTGTCATTTAGTGCTATCAATTTGGTTATTCTGGTCAGATTTGGGTTTGGATCAAACATGTCTGGGTTGAAATGGGTCGAGTTGAAATGGGACAAAATATGTTTGTCGGGTCGGGTCAAAATAGGTTTGGGTTGAAACGGTTCAAAGTTTGTTGGTAAGGTCGAGTCAGATCAAAATGGGTCGAATTTTGTTTGTTAGGTCGGGTTGGGTGGGTCAGGTTGAAAAGTGTCAAAGCATGTTTGTCGGGTCATGGTCAAAACATGTTTGGGTTGAAAAGTGTCGAAGTCTATTTGTCTGGTCAGATAGGGTAAATGTCAATTCAGGATCTGACGGGTCTGTAATGTTCCTCGTGTCAGGTTGGGTTGGGTTACACTACTAGAAAATAGGTACACAGACACCGGTATGTCAATGCTTTGCATGGCCGGAGTTAGAAATTTTAATTTGGTAGGTCACAATTTAATTTGGTGTCTCTATCTCTAAAGATAGTGTTAAAATTTTGAGAAATTTTAGAATTTAGGGTTTCAGGTTAGAATTATTAGGTCAGAATTGGGTTCTGGGTTGAGTTTGGGTTGAGTTGGGTTTGGGTTTGGGCCCAGATTATCAGGTCAGAATTGGGTTTAAGGTTGAGTTCGGATCTATTTGGGTTTGGGTTTTGGACCCAGATTATAAGGCCAGGTCAATATTTTGCGGGTCAAGATCAGGTTTGGGTTGAGTCGGTCTGAGTCGGGTCAGAGATTGACAGCTCTGTTAAAATATTAGACATTTAGTTTCTTTAGTCATAAGTTATTTGTGTACTTACTCTTGTACCCTCATGACACCTATATATACCATGAATTCTACAACCCTAATTGACTAGGGTTTTATCACTTAATATGGTATCAACCTTAGATCTTTCAATTCTTCAAATAAACGCCACATTGGCTTCTTTTCTCTCCCTTTCCTTTTCTCGCATTGGTTGCCTCCCATCACTTTTCTCACTTTTTTCTCACCTTTTCCTCACTTTTTGACCACACTTTTTGACGCCATTTTCCTCTTTTCATAAGTCAACAATCTCTGCTATTTTCCCCCATTCTCCTTACTTTTCCAGTATCCCCTTTTATCCAACTTTAAAACCTTTCATATGTCTCACTCATACGTCCCATTTCTCCTCTCACACGTCTCATTCATCTTCTTCCTTCTGAAAGTTGCTACGTTTTCCATCCACCATAGTCGAAGAGAAGTTTTCTTACAACACTCTTATTCACATGATGCCCGTAAATCTTGACTCAACCAGTTATTTTTTGTAGATTCCTTAAGCCCCAAGGTTTGTTCGGTCATTTAGATGGCTCGACTCCTTGATCGCTGGTTCACTCTCCGCCTGATTCAACTCCGGTGAGCTATACTATTACTGCATCTTCGGCGTCCGGCTCTTCCAAGGTGGATCCGCAGGCTGCATATGAATCCACTTTGGTGAAATATGATTCCTGGTTCGTCGAAGATTAGCGAATTTGCAGTCTTCTCTTCTCCTCTCTCATGGTTGCTTCAATGGGTTAGATTTTGGGCTGTGAAACCTCAAAGAAGATCCGGGACACACTTTCCTCCATTTACCATAATTGAAGCAAGTTTTCCATTATGTCTCTTTGTGTTCAAGCTCTTAACATTCACAAAACGGGTACTGTTCATGATATTCATCTCAAATTTAAATCTATTTTTTGAGAAAATCTCTTCTATAGGTGCCCCGGTCTCAAATGAATATTAGTTCCTCTGGCTTGGGATAGCCCTTGGTGCCGAGTTTAAAGATTTCAGCTCTCCCATTGTTCATATTTTGCCCACTCCTCTTTTAATTGATGTTGTTTCCCAAGCCAAGAACCATGAGGCTTTTCTGGCTAATCAGCAGGGTACACAAGTTCAGGGAGCTGGATCGGCCATTTTCACCATTTTGTTTATCTCCAACCAGCCACGTGTGGGACTATGTGCCACCCGTAGTGGTCGGTTTTTCGGTCACCGTGGTGGCAGGACTTCTTGGAAACCTTTTGCTCCGATGGTCATGGATATGGTTCTCCTCTTCATTTCCAATGGCGTGACAAATCCGGTCATGTTGCTTCTTGTTGCTTTCGTCTTATCCATTGACCCTTCAACTCCACTCATCTTGCCCAGCAATTTCAGTCATCATTGAAGATTGAACCACCGGTTGTTACTTCCAATTGGTATATTGACTCGGGGGGGCCACCAATCATGTGAGTTCCTCCTCTTTCAATCTTGAGATTGTTATGTCATACTCTAGAAATGCATGTGTATCTGTTGGTAATGGTGAATCTATTTCTATTTCTGCCATTGGTGATTCACAAATTACACCTACTTTACGTTTATCTGATGTCTTGGTTGTGCCTGATATCACCAAGAATTTGTTATCTATTAGTAAGCTTACCAAGGATCTTGGTGTTATTATCACATTTGATGATCGCTCTTTCATTATTCAGCACAAGGTAATCAAGGCGGTCACGGGCAGAGGTCATAGTCAGAATGGCTTATATTTGCTGGATCGAGGTGAAGAGGCTTTGATTTATTTTATTAAGCAGACTAAGAATAGGGCATCTTTTGAGTTGTGGCATGCTCAGTTAGGACATGTGTCCAATAACATTATTTCTCGTTTGGTTAAGGCTGGTTCTTTATCTATTTCATCTTTATTGCCGAAACCTCACACTTGTGCTCCTTGTGTTATGGCGAAAGGTCACAAATTGTCCTTTGTTGAGAATTCTAAACGGGCTACTAATGTACTTGATTTGATTCATTGTGATTTATGGGGTCCCTCTCCTGTCTTATCCAGAAATGGATTCTCTAATTATGCCTTGTTTTTGGATGACTACTCACGTTTCTCTTGGTTTTATCCCATTCTTCGGAAATTTATTTTGCTGAAATTTATATGCAATTTGATGCCTTTGTCAAAAGTTAATTCTTTTCTCTATTAAGGTTTTTTAGAGTGATGGTAGCACTGAATTCCTTAACACTAGGTTTCGTACTTACTTTGCATCGAAAGGGATACATCTTCAAATTTCTTATCCCTATACGCATGAAAAAGGGCATGCTGAGAGAAAACATAGCCATATTGCTGAGATATGGCTCACTATGTTGTTTCACTCTCATTTTCCTATATCTTTTTGGGATGATGTTTTCTCGGCTGTGGTTTACACTATCAATCGCCTTCCCACACTAGCCCTTGATGGGGTTACATCCTATGGTTTTCTTTTTGATCGGGCGCCTATTTACTCCAACTTCTATCCCTCTGGTTATCAGTCTGACCCTTTGTTTGCCCTAATGCTGAGCATAAACTGTCACCACGGAGTCTTCCTTATGTGTTCATTGGCTATAGCTCATAGTATAAAGGTTTTCGGTGCTTGGATACTATCACTGGTCAGGTCTATATTTCTCGGCATGCTCTCTTTAATGAGTTATGCTTCCCCTTCTCTGCTATTGCTTCACCTTCCTCTCCATTTTCGTCGCTGGATGTCTCTTCCTTTCTTGATCCATCGGTCCCTAACTCTCTACCAGTGCTTTATTTGCTCTCATGGTTCGGATCCTCAAATTTCGATCCCTCTACCTGCGCTTTTTGGGTCACCACCGGCTACTCCTTGGGCACCAGTTTCTTCTCTACTGGACAATTCCAATTCTTCTTGAGATTCCTCCGGATTTATGCCTATTCTGATGACTCTCCTGATCCCTCTTCTACTCGTTCCCATCATATGTTCACTCGAGCTCGTGATGGCACAAGACAGTTGCAGATTTGATGATTATGTTGTCACTGGTCTTCTAGTTACTCTCTTGCTGAATCTGAGCCTAGGGATTATCGTGATTCTCTTCGTGACCCAAACTGGGTGGCTGCCATGGATGCTGAAATCGATGCTCTTCGTTGTCAGCACACTTGGGATTTGGTCCCTCGTCCTTCTAATGTTAATATCGTTGGCTCCAAATGAGTGTTTCATCTAAAGTACCAGCCGGATGGTTCTGTGGATTATCATAAGGCTCTCCTTGTTGCTCAGAGGTACTCTCAAATCACTAGCTTCGATTTTGATCACACGTTTAATCATTTGGTTAAAGCCTCTATGGCCCGTACTGTTCTCGCTATTGCCACTATGCGAAAATAGCCCCTTCACCAGCTTGATGTCAAAAATGTCTTTCTAAACGGTGTTTTTGATGCTCCTGTCTACATGGCTCAACCGTTTGGTTACAAGGATCCGATCCACCATGATTATGTTTGTCGCTTGCATAAAGCCATTTATGGGCTTAAGCAGGCCCCTCGTGCATGGTTTGACAGGTTTAGTACCTATCTTTGAGACCTCAATTTTGTTTGCAGCATGGCTGACACATCTCTTTTTATCTTCTCTCATGATACCATTCTTCTTTATTTGTTGGTCTATGTTGATGATATCATTCTTACGGGGAATGACTCTACTGCCATTCGTCAGTTTATCACTTGTACTGATCAAGAGTTTTCCATTAAGGACCTTGGTTCTCTACATTATTTTATTAGTCTTGAGGTTTCTTCCACCTCCACCTTCTTGAGATAGGTGAAGTATGGTCATGACATTCGTCGTCGTGCGGGGATGACTGCACTATTTCTGCACCATTTTGCCCATGTCTCAGCTCCACAACAGTTCCAGTGAGCGGTTTACCAATTCTACTCTTTATCAGTCCTTGGTCGGTGCTTTACAGTATCTCACCATCACGCGTTCAGATTTGAACTTTGCAATCAATTCTGTCTGTCAGTTCCTTCAGGACCTTTGTGATGACTATTTTACGGTAGTCACTCGGATTCTTTGCTATGTTACTGGCACTATTCATTTTGGATTGTCTTTCAGCACTGCTGGTTCCTCCGAGTTGTTGGGATATTCAGATGCTGATTGGGCTCAGTGTCTTAAGACTTGTCATTCGACTTATGGGTATGTTGTCTTCCTTGGTGGGAATCTTGTTTCATGGCTTACCAAGAAGCAGCTTACGATTTCTCATTCCAGCCATGAATTCGATTATCGTGCTCTGGAGAATACACCTGCCGAGGTAGTTTGGCTATCTCACTTGCTTTGTGATTTGCGTTTTTCGCTTTCTGGATCGCCTCTCTTGTTATGTAACAAAAACAACGCCATTTTTCTCGCCCAGAATCCAATGGTTCACAAGCGCGTCAAGCACATTGATATTGATTATCACTTTTTCGGGAGTTGGTCGTGATTGGCAAGTTACGAGTTCACCATGTTCGCACTTCTCTTCAGATAGCTTATACTAAGGGTTTCTCTCGCCTCTTGTTGAGTTTTTTTAGATCCAAGTTTTGCGTTTCGATTCATCCTACACTGCGCTTGGGGGGTGTTTAGAATATTAGACATTTAGTTTCTTTAGTCATAAGTTATTTGTGTATTTAATCTTGTACCCTCATGACACCTATATATACCATCAATTTTACAGCCCTAATTGACTAGGGTTTTATCATCTAGTGCCATTTCCACAGTTTTCCCCTTTTGGCTGGCATTTTACGATGACCACGGGTTTATCATCATGTAAGACAACTTATGAATAGGGACGAAAAATAAGAAACAAAACAAACCACATACACAACACACTTAGTAATAGTAAAGTTAAGGAGTGATGGATTAAAATTTGAAAGCAACGTATATGCAGGACCACAAGTCCGAGGCTCTAATGAGAAGAATAATTGAACCCACAGGTCACAAGGGCAATGCAAAACACCAAAGGAAGTGTCTAATTCATGGTGAGTCCATAGCCCTTAGAACATTGAAGAAACAATGGAATCCAGGTTTTTTAATGAGATATTGTCCAAAATGGTACCAACTTTTAATTGACACATTTTGGTGCCTAATTTTAAAAATTGTTCTAAAAAGGTATCCATTTTTTCATTAATATTCCAAACATGTACGTTTCAGCAAAAAATGGTACTCCCTCCGTTCAATTTATAATGACACACTTTTTAGTCTGTTTTCTCAAGACAAGTTTGACCATTAATAATTTTTGATACGTATGTTAATGTCATGTAAAATTTTAATATTTGAAAAGTACATGCTACGTATAATTCAAAAATATCTTACATGATAATATTACTACTTATATATTACATCAAATTTATGGTCAAATGTGGTTTGAGAAAGTTGACTGCAAAATGTGTCAATCTTAACTGAACGGAGGGAGTAACAATTTGGATCAAAATTATGCCACAATAGTATCTACTTTTAACTAAAAAGTGTTGGACACATATTGATTTTATCATGCAAAATCAAATAATGTGAAATGGAACGAGCAATTTACATATGCAAGAATAATAAACTTCCATTAATTTGTCAGGTATACAATCAGAAAACTTAAATTACGAGTAATTAAAGCATATTTGCGATATATTAACAATGAATAAATTACGTTTCTAGCAAAACAAAGTGATGGAGTCACGAGTAAACTCGCTGCCCTTGAAACGAATAAGTCCCGTCGTGGAAATTGTTCCATATGATAAAATCATCGAATGTAACAATTAACACGTAAGAGTTATCTTGGATTCACGCAAGGCCCGAAGGACTATCACCGATAGAACAACGGATGGAAACTTCGAGAAAGACATAAAGAAGACTCAAGTTTAGAATATGGAGAGCTTGAGAAATGGTGCGAGTTTCATGACTGACTTAGAGGTTCTATTTATACTGCTCTAAGAGACCCTAATCATGGAAACGTGATATTCTGTAGTTAGAAAAAAAATATTCTTCAATCACCAACTCATCAAATCCGAGAACATTCCAAGAATACGCTAATCAAATTTTCTGAAAATGGAAGAATTACTTGCGCAATATTTTTCAGCGTATTAAACATGGTAAACCGCGTATTCATTTACGAAAAGATATCTCACAAAATATGGAAGTATTTCGTTCTTATCTCTTAAGAATTACACAAGCAATTCCACATATATATATTACGCGGTTGGGCTTCTAGGGACTTCCACGCGATCCATACGCGTTTTAGACAGTCCAGAGAAAAATCGTCCCGAGCCAATTTTCGCCCAATTTTCCTCTTTCAAGTGTGACATTTTAAACATCCATATCTCATTCACCCTTGATCCGTTTTGAGAGTTTAAATAGTTGATTTTATAGTACTCGTGAAGGAGAACCCAGAAATCACATCCACCAACCCTATATTGATTCGGATTCCACTCAAAAAGATGGCCAAGAGTTGACGAAAATCAACCTTTTAACCACCATTTTCCAACAATCCCCCACATGAATAGATATTGATGTAAGAATCAGAAAAATCACGTCAGACACGTAGTTTGACTTGGTGATAGTGTCATTTCGACGTCATAGATGCTGCATAGGATAAGTAGTTGTCACCCTTTGAACTTTCTCTTGAAAGAGTACACTTAACCCACTGGTTAGGAAGTAGACACGATGTCCTTGAACTTTCCCTACCGCTTGTGTGAACGACAATGCACTTCCAACATACATCTTTCCTAACCCCTGCGCTTTCCTCGGTTGTGTCAATTAATCAGGCCATGGAACATGCCTAGTTCTGTAAGGTTTATAAAGAATTATGTCCCAACAATCCCCTTTCGAAGTGGCCACACTTCTCGCTTACATAGGTGAGCAGTTCCGTAAACTATGCGATCTTTCAAGTACTATACACTCGATGCCTTGAATTATTAAAAGTAATTTAATTCTTAACCTCCATTCACATCACCGTTTCTTCATCATAGGAATAAGAAAGGAGGTATTAAACCCCCACAGTGATCGTGATGGGTCTTTGTAGTTTAGTTATCCCTTTGAACCTAGATCTTGGGATCACCAGTCACATAGGTTGGGTGTCCACGTACGTAACCCACCATTTATTGGACTTTGTCCTATTCCTTTTGATGAGTTCTCAACTAACTCTCGATTTAACTTTTTCGTCAAGAAATAAATTTTCAAGGAATTAAAACCCTTATCATATTGACGTCACGTAGTCAACATCGATAATTCTCATAGAGAGTAGTCGTCCAAAGATATAGTGTCTTTGTCGAGACACACCATCATCGAAATGGCATTACGCTACACCAATAGGCATACCCATGCTTTAGTCATCATAAGGTATATCTTTCCCAATTTCTCTGCACAACTCAAGCCATATCCACGAGTCTCACGCACTGCTTGTTTCAAAGGATCATTTATGGTTTACTCGTGTATCATCTTACTTTCCATTGTAAGCAATGTCTAATTTACTATTTAATAAGTACTTCAAACTTTCAATGACTCTTTAGTTCTCTTCTTAAGAGACATCTCACCTTTACAAAAGGTAACTCATAAGTTTAGAGTCATTCCATTGAATACGACATATCTCTAGGAGACTCAATCATCGTATCAATTTTTCCATCAAAGAGAAAATCATCAATTCAAAGACATAAATGACATGGTCATTTTTTGTGTCCCTTAGCGTATAAGTTTGTCGAACTCATTGATTCAATATCATTGGCTAAACAA
The DNA here is from genome assembly GCA_032355605.1 of Rubia tinctorum. Lineage (NCBI taxonomy): Eukaryota > Viridiplantae > Streptophyta > Magnoliopsida > Gentianales > Rubiaceae > Rubia > Rubia tinctorum. The sequence continues at coordinate 321 of JAULKM010030980.1, read as the reverse complement.
CAATTAGTTTGGTCAAATGATTGGTCGTTTAGGAGCATTGAACTTTTCATATTGCTCTATTCATATTTTAATATCTAAATCTCCAAATAATCATTTAGGTCCATTAGATGTACTTCTAGCTTTCACAAAGCCTCGATATCAAGTACCATTACCCTTGGACTTATTCTCATGTCTAGAGAACACCCATCAAGTGCACAAATATACTTACTAATTGCTCAAATCTACTAGTACTCTAGTGATTTGTCCTCACGTGGTAGATCAATCTCTCTATTGATCATTTCATGGAATCTCGTTTCCTTCGTTGGTTTATCCTCGATCCTT
>JAULKM010030979.1:0-29823 GCA_032355605.1 Rubia tinctorum | reverse complement strand
TCGTTGTGTACTTTGTACTATATCTTTCTAATTAGTGGATTATTCTGAACTGGGCTAGGCCCCGCAGACGTAGGTGGGTTTCACCGAACTGCGTAACCAAGTTGTGTGTCTTGCATTTATTTACATTACATACTTGGTTAGGTTAACCTACGTTGGAACATAGGCTTAACGATTATATCGGCTAAAACGGTAAAACCAGTTTTTCAGTTTCATTTTTAATGTTTTATTCTTTTTACATTGCTTATGTTTTTTCATCCATTTTCTCTTCTCTTTTTATGTCAAAACTACAAAACTTAGAAACTTTTGCATCTCACAGTTAGATCCAACATGCAACCTAAAATGGGAAACCCTGTCAAAAATTTCGGCGAAAGAAATCATGCGATATCCTGTCAAGGGTGGAGTTACGGTGGGTGCATACTTGTTGCCTTAGTCTAGAATCTTATACCTACCCGATTTGGGTTGTTGAAATGGTTTGCAAGTTTGGATAAAATAAAAAAGTTGAAATTTATTAAAATAGAATATATTTAAGTGTGAAAAATACCCTAAAACGTGTCAGCCAAATTGTTTTTGGCACATGAATGTTTCTTTGGTCCCAAAAAATTTAATCAGTTACTTGTTCTACTGTTGTAAATATTATAGCAAAAAAAAGTCATACATCTCCAAAGTTACATAACCTTAACAAGAGGGAGCTGAATTGATGGTCCGATATTACCTTGGCAGAAATGGTTGAAAGCAATTAGTAAACTCTTCACAATCATGAAATAAATTCATTGCTTTAGCAATTACGTGATGTACACCAATCATTTGATCCTTGAAATGATTTGGAATAGCAAGTAAATCTTCATATTTTTCAGGGATATTATTAACGGAGCAATGCAACAACTATTTAACTTCAACGAGAGTAAAATAACCGGCTTCTCAATTGAGCGGTGGTTTAAATATAACTTACAACTCAATTTCGGAGGTCTTCCATTTATTGCAGATGCATACTAGTTTACAATAAGAGTGTAACAAAAGATCCCTTATGTATATGACGAAAGTATTTGATATGCAAAAATCTCATCATGCCAAAAAAATGCACGAATGTGGCACACATATTTATAACGTGTTTTGAAATTAATTGTTTCACAACAGAGTTAGTTGATATATATTCAAAATCGATTAGTAAGATGCACATCCACATAGTCTTAAATTAATCCCCATATAGTTAAGATTTTACGTATATATTTTTTTACAATAAATGTATTGATTTTTCTTTTTGAGCTGTGGTCATACATCACTACAACATCCGTAATATTACCGAATTGATCAAAATACTTCTACTTTCATTGAGAGTAGATGCTGACCCACCTAAAAATAATAATTTTTTCTCCCTTGACCAGGAGTTACCCAAAAGCTACTACAATAAATAACTTGTTTATCTCTATAGGAATAAATTTAATTTCTTCAAAAGTGCGGCCTTCAATCATGTGGTTCTGCATCAGCCTCTATGAATTTCTATTTTTTTTTAAAAAACAAATCCTATCCGCTTCATACTGTCCAATTTCCAGTTTTTTAAAAATAATTTTACCTGCCCGATTTCTTGTTTCACTAAGTTTCTTTTATTTTTTCAACTTCTTTAAAGTACTATTTGTTTTTTAAGGAAAACTATATTTTTTGATTGTGGCGTGCATTTGAAGATGAAATATAAATATGGCAGAAATGTTTTAGTTTTTTTCCAGCTATCGAGCTACATAGTGATTATAATAACTATTAAAATGTGTGCCAATTTTGTGTGTGCTTGGAAAAAAAATGATATATAATATTTTCTAGGCAGTTTTAAGCACTTAGAAGATTAATTGGTCTAGATGGATTTTTTTTGGATCCATATACAGGTTAAGATGCACCTAGAAAATCGAATATGCCGAAAATTGACAGCAGTCACGAAGTTGGACATTCAATGAAGTGAAGGAACCAATCTCTAGCGGACATTCTTGGTGTATAGAGAGCTCATGAAGGATCAAAGGCAATATCCAAAGTGCATCCGAGCCGATAAAGAAAAAGAGCCTCATGGAAAGGCAAATGCAAAGCCAAAGTAATAGAAGACGGTCATTCAGACATAGTCTTCCTTCCCCAAGATGGGTGTGATTGTTCATCTACTCGAAAGAAGAGAGTACAAGGAACCAAGGTTGCTTTGCTCCTCTGCTTTGTAGGAAAAAGGCAAAGAAGACTCTGGCACTTGATCATTCTAAAAATGTTGCAGAACTGATTCAGCCGTTTTCAGCCTCATTTGCAGCTAGGAGTTTAGAAAGTAAACAATAAGATCGAAATAATGCAGGGCTGTCATCTCTCAGAGATGAGTAAAATGGGTAAATTCTCAATTGAGCAGAGGTTTAAGTACAACTTAAAACTCAATTGTGGAGGTAATGATATGATGTCAAAAATATCAATTGTTATATTTTTAGTTTAGTAGTTTTAGGAGTTTAACACCATATTCTTTTCCCATTGGTTTTTTTAATGAGGTAATGTGCTCATATTTAGAATTAAGGTTGAAATATTGTAATTTAGGAGTTCTGATTTGATTAGAATTAGATTTGGTAGGTTTTATTAAGGTAGATTCATTCAAGAATTCATCAAATATTTGGATTGATTTACTTGGATGAATATGGTCATCATTTATATTCAAGTTAGGTATTGTAGTTAGATATGGTTTTAGGATCTTAAAACTGTCATAAGTCATTACAATTTCTATTTGTACTAACCAAATTATACCCTATAAATAGGGGAGGCCATCCACAAAATTATACACATAATTGTCAATCGAAAATTCAGATTTTCGAGTTTATACTCTTTGCTTGTGAGCATTGTTGTTTATTGTTCTTTATCCCATTGGTTAATTAAGTATCAATACCCTTTGTGAACTATTTTTGTGGGCTAGTTAGTGAACAAAGAATCCTTTATTTGTGAGCTAATCATGCTGGCTAGTTAGCAAACAAATTCCCAAATTGAAAGCCAATCCCGAGGGCTAGTTGTTGAACAATTCGAGTTTAGAGTATTCTCAAGGGCTAGTTATTCATCAAGTCAAAGATTTTAATTCCAAAATCCAGAGTTTTCGCAAGGAGATTCATATCAAGAGGTCTTCCATTTATTGTAGATGCATGTTAGTTAACAATAAGAGTGTAACAAAAGATCCCTTGTTGATATTATATAATATGACGAAAGTATTTGATATGCAAAAATCTCCTCATGCCCAAAATATGCACGGATATGACACATATTTATGAGGTGTTTAGAAATTAATTTCTTCACAATAGAATTAGTTGATACATATTTATACTCGATTAATAAGATGCACATCAACATAGTCTTACCTACAATTTTGAAAATAAATGTATACATTTCCATTGGAAGCCGTGGTCATACATCACTACAACATTTGTAATAATACCAAATTGCTGAAAATATTTCCACCCTCATTGAGAGTAGATGCTGATCATTCAAGAATTTGTTTTGTTCTCCCCGGACCAGGAGATACCCAAATGCTACTACTGCTTAAATACATAACATGTTTATCGATATAGGAACAACTTTCTTTGCTTCAACAGTGTGGCCATCAATCATGTGCTTCGCCATCATTATTATCTTGGAAACTGCAGGGTCCACAAAAACACAAAATCCAACATCGGCCACCATGCATATTTTTTTCAAAAAAAAAAAAAATCTTGCCCACTTCATGGTGTCCAATTAGAAGATTTTTCCCATAATTTTACTTCCCCGATTTCTTATTTCACAAAGATTATTTTCTTTCTTCCTCTTCTTTATCATACTATTTTATTGAAGGAAAACTTAATTTATGATTGTGGCATGCATTTAAAGACAAAATATAAATATGGCGGAAACGTTTTGGTTTTTTCAGCTATCAGAGTACATGGTGGTTATAACAATGATAAAAAAGTGTGCCAATTGGGTGCGTGTATGGCACAAATGATATATGATATATTGGAGGCGCTTTTAAGTGCTTAGAAGATTAATTGGTCTAGATGGATTTATATTTGGATCCATATATAGCTTAAGATTCAGCTAGAAATCAGGTATGCCTGAAATTGACAGCAGTCACGAATTTGGACATTCAATGAAGCGAAGGCACCAATCTCTTGCAGACATTTTTGGTGCAGAGAGAGCGCATGAAAGATCAAAGGTAGTCTCTGAATTGCAGCCGAGCCTACAAAGAAAAAGAGCCTCATGGAAAGACAAAGGAAAGGCCAAAGTCATAGAAGACGATGATTTGGACGTAGTCTTGCTTCTTCGAGAGGGTTGGGATTGTTCATCTACTAGAAAGAAAAGTGTACGAGGAAACAAAGTGGCTTTACTCCCCCACTTCGTTGGAAATTAGCTGCTTCCTGATAGAATTAGTTGATACATATTCATACTCGATTGGTAAGATGCACATCCACACAATCTTAAATTAATCCCCCTATAACTAAGATCTTACATTCAATTTTGAAAATAAATGTATTGATTTCCTTTGGGATCCGTGGTCATACATCACTACAACATCTCTAATGTTTTCAAATTGCTCAAATTATTTCTACCCTCATTGAGAGTAGATGTTGACCCTTCTAAAAAAATTGTTCTCCCAAGACTAGGAGATACCCAAATGCTGCTACTATTTGATTAAATAACATGTTTATCTACATAGGAACAACATTATTTGCTTCAAAATTCGTCCATCAATCACGTGTTTCTTCATTACATCTATCTCAGCAACTGCAGGGTCCGCTAAAACACACAATCATTTTTCAAAAAAAATAAATTCCTGTTCACTTCATGATATCTAGCTATCAGATTTTTTCTTAATTTTACAAGCACTATTTCTTGTTTCGCTAAGTTTCTTTTCTTTCTTCCTCTTCTTTATTGTACTATTTTTTCAGAAGGAAAAATTTATTTTTGATTGTGGCGTACATTTGATGAGGAAATATAAATATGGTGGAAATATGTTATTTTTTTCCAGCTATCGGAGTACATAGTGGTTTTAAAAATGATGAAAAAAGTGTGCCAATTGCGTGCGTGCTTGGAAAAATTGTTATACGACATTTCAGGGCGGTTTTATGCGCTTAGAAGTTTAATTGGTCTAGATGGATTTATATTTGTGTCCATATATAGCTTAAGATGTAGCTAGAAAATAAGATCAGCTTGAAACTAACAGCAGTCACGATGTTGGATATTCAATGAACCAAAGCCACCGTTCTCTCAGGGATATTGTTTGTGCAGAGAGAGTGCATGCAGGATCAATGGTAGTCTTCGAAGTGTAGCCAAGCCTACAAAGAAAAAGAGCCACATGGAAAGATAAAGGCAAGGTCATAGAAGATGATGATTCATATGTAGTCTTGCTTTCCCGAGATGGGTCGGATTGTTCATCTACTCGAAAGAAGAGCGTACAAGGAACCGAAGTGGCTTCGCTCCCCTACTTTGTAGGAAAAAGGCTAAGCAGACTCTGACACTTGATCTTTCTAAAAAGCTTGCAGAACTAATTCAGCCACTTTCAGCTTCACTTACAGCTAGGACTTTGGAAATTCAACAACAGGATCAAAATCATGCTGGGCTTTCGTCTCTCAGAGATGAATAAAATGGCCAACTTCTCAATTGAATGGAGGTTTAAATACAACTTAAAAATCAATTGCGAAGGTCTTAAATTTTTTGCAGATGCATGTTAGTTTACAATATAAGTGTAACAAAAGATTCCTTGTGGATATTATATTATATGAAGAAAGTATTTTATATGCAAAAACTCATCATGTCTAAAATATGCATGGATGTGGTACATATTTATGATGTGTTTTGAAATTTAAACCTTCACAACATAGTTAGTTGATATATATTCATACTTTATTAGTAAGATGCACATCCAAACAATCTTACATTAATCCCCATATAACTAAGATATTACATATAATTTTGACAATAAATGTACTAATTTCCTTTGGGATCTGTGGTCATACATCCCTACAACATCTGTAATATTACCAAATTGCTCAAAATACTTTTACCTTCATTGAGAGTAGATGTTGACCCTTCTAAATTTCCTTTTTTCGTTCTCTTCGGTCTAGGAGATACCCAGATGCTACTATTATTTCAGTACATAACATGTTTATCTCCATAGGAATAACTTTCTTTGCTTCAAAAGTGCCGCCATCAATCACATGCTTCTCCATCGCTACTATCTAGACAACTGCGGGTCAGCAAAAACACACAAAGCAACATCGGATTCTAGGAATTTCTTTTTCTCTCAAAGAAAATCCTTTCCGCTTCATGGTGTTCAACCAGCAGAATATTTTTTCTTAATTTTAAAATCAAGATTTCTTGTTTTGCTAAGTTTCTTTTGTTTCTCCCTCTTCTTTCTCGTACTATTTTTCTAAAAGAAAACTTTATTTTTTTAGTGTGGCGTGCATTTGAAAAAAATATAAATATGGCATGCAATTTTTGTTTTTAAGCAAGTGGAGCACTCAATGGCAATGACAACGATGAAAAAAAAAGTGCCAATTGCGTGCGTGCTTGGAACAAATGATATATGGCATTTATAGTACGGTTTTTAGCACTTATAAGATTAATTGGTCTAAATGGATTTATATTTATATTATTTATACATATAAAATAAGGAATATATATATATATATATTTGAAATGAATACATGATAACTAATTCAATTTTCTAATTTAGAAAAATGAATTTTTTCCTACAATTTTCAATTAATGTTAGTTGTTTATATCTTGAAAGTTAGAAGATCACACAAAATAATGGAATTATTATTTTTAAACAGAAATAAACATTACGTTCATTCATATTTTCCATGTCCGAATTGATGATGAGCTATACATGAATGTGCTTGATTTTGATTCTTAAACTGACCATTTAAAGATGAAAATTACCTGCAAAAAGTTAGCTATATTTGATAAAAACTGAAAGCCTCCTCCCTAAAAACCCTCTCTCTAGAAAAACCTCTGTCCCTACTTCTTCCCTATTTAAATCCTACCTCAACCTTCGCCAGCTGTCACAAATCCAACGATCTCCCCCTTTCCTCTATATAGGTAGTTTTAGTTAGCCTCTCCTTCTCTCATTCCCTCATTCCCTCATTTCCTCATCATCAAACTGAAAAGCCCACCACGCTAATACAACACTAGGCATTTTTCTTCTATCTTGATCTCCATTACTATTTGGCCTCTCCATCGCAACTGGTTGTAGCCACAATAGCCACGTAGTTGCCATGGTGGAAGTGTTTTGTCTTTGGGGATGGTCCGTTGAGAAATTACTCTGTCAACAGTTGGTTTCAGAATGTCTACAACGGTGGATCCGTTGGAAGGTCTATGGAAATTGCACCAATCTTCAATGGAGAATCCAAGGGTTACCAATTTGGTTAGGGTGGATCGAGTCAACGGCTGAGTATCTGAGGATGGAGGTTTTGTTTCTAATTTTTTTCTCCTTTCCACTTTGCTTGTTTTCCCCCATTATTTTTAAAACTACCAAATTTCCAATACATTTGCATCTCACAATTAGATCCGATATGTAGACTTAAATGGGAAATCCTATCATATTTTCCGACTTTAGAAATCTAGCGATGTCCTGTCAAGGGTGGAGCTACGATGGGTTTATATTTGTTGACTCAGTGTAGAATTTTATATCTACCCAATTTGGGTTGTTGAAATGGTTTGCAAGTTTGGATAAAATTAATAAATTGAAATTTATTAAAATGGAATATATTTAAGCTTGAAAATTAACCTAAAACGTGCCAACCAATTTGTTTTTTTTCACATGAACGTTTCTTTGGTCATGAAATGTTTAATCAGTTACTAATTTCTGTAATTTTACCAATTTGCTTAAAATACTTCTACCCTAATTGAGAGTAGATGCTGACCCTCCTAAATTTTTTTTGTTCTCCCCGAACCAGTAGATACCCAAATGCTACTACCGTTTCAATATATTACATGTTTATCTCCACATTAATAATTTTCTTTGCTTCAACACTGCGGCCATTAATCACGTGCTTCTCCATTACTACTACCTCAACAACTGCAGGCTTAGCCAAAACACACAAAACAACATCGGCCACTTTGTATTTCTTTTCTTTTTTTAAAACAAAAAATCCTATCCTCTTCATGGTGTCCAACCAGCTTATTTTTTTCTTAATTTTACCAGCCCGATTTCTTGTTTCGCTAATTTTCTTTTCTTTCTTACTTTTCTTTATCGTATAATGTTTTTAAAAGGAAAGATTAATTTTTGATTGTGGTGTGCATTTAAGACTATAAATATATATTACAGTTTTTAAGCTATTGGAGTACATAGCGGTGATAACAATGATGAAAAAAAGTGTGCTAATTGCGTGCGTACTTGGTAAAAATGATACATGACATTTTCTTGGAGATTTTTAGCACTTAGAAGATTAATCGGTCTAGACGGATTTATAGTTTTGATTATTTATACATAAAAAGGAATATATATATAAAAATTTAAATGAATACATGATAATAAATTCAATTTTTGAATTTAGACAAATGAAAATTATCCTACAATTTTGAAGTAATGTTAGTAGTTTATCTGTTCAAATTTAGAAGAGCACACAATAGAATGGAATTATTATTTTTAAACAGATACAAACATTACTTTCATCCATATTTTCGATGTCCGAGTTCCTGCTAAGCTTTACATGAATGTTCAATATTTTGCTTCTTAAGCTAAGCATTTAAAGATGAAGATCATCTGCCAAAAGTTTGTTGTGTTTGATAAAAACTGAAAGACTCCTCCCCAAAAACTCTCTCTCTAGAACAACCTATGTCCAGACTTTTTCCCTATCGAAATATTACCTCAGGGGAGGCCACGACCACCCCCGGCCTCCCCCTCCCCCTATATAGGTAATTTTAGATAGACTTTCCTTCCCTTATTCCATTTTTTGTTCATCATTAAAATCAAACACTGGCCACCCTATATACAACACTAGTCGTCCAACTGCTATCTTGATCTCCGTTACTATTTGGCCTCTCCATCGTGACTGGTTGCAGCCAGGGGCGGATCCAGAAAATTATCAATGGGGTAACCACTAATATAAAAAAATATATATACTTAATATTAATGACAAATTTTTTTTACATGGGTAACCTAATACTAATTCCCCCCTATTTTTTTTATCCTGGGGTAACCTGGGTTACCCTAGGCTCCAAGCTGGATCCGCCAGTGGTTGCAGCCACAACAGCCACGTGGTAGCCGTTGTGGATGTATTTTCGCTTGGGAGGATGGTCCTTCAAGAACTTACGCAATTTACAGTTGGTCTCAGAAGGTCAACAACGGTGGATCCGTTGGAAGGTCCATGGAAATTCCACCAATCGTCAATGGAGAATCTGAGGGTCACTGACTTGGTTAGGGTGGATTGTGTCAACGACTCAGCATTTGAAGATGGAGGTTTCGTTTTTAATATTTTCTTCTTTTCACCTTGCTTATGTTTTTTTCCATCCATTTTCTCTTCTTTTTTAATGTCCAAGCTACCAAACTACCAACAGTTTTGCATCTCATGATTAGATCCGATATGCAACCTTAAATGGGATACCGTGTCAAATATTTCGGCGCAAGAAATTTGGCAATATCCTGTAAAGGGTGGAGCTACGGTGGGTGCATATTTGTGGCCTCGGTGTAGAATGTTATATCTACCCAAGCTAGGTTGTTGAAATGGTTTGCAAGTTTGGATAAAATAAATAAATTGAAATTTATTAAAATAGAATATATTTAAGTGTGAAAATTACCCTAAAACGTGTCAACCAATTTGTTTTTGGCACATGAATGTTTCTTTCGTCCAAATATATTTAATCAGTTACTTGTTTCTACTGTTGTAAACATTACAACACAAAAACAAATAGTCATACATCACCACAGTTACATAACCGTATGAACATGGATCTTACTTGATGGTCCGAGATTACCTTGGCAGAAATGGTTGAAAACCATTAGTAAACTCTTCACAATCCTTGAAATGATTTGGAATATCAAGTAACTCTTCATATTTTTAAGGGATATTATGAAAGGAGCAATGCAACAACTATTTAACTTCAATGAGAGCGAAATAATCGGCTTCTCAATTGAGTGATGGTTTAAATATAATTTACAACTAAATTTCGGAGGTCTTCAATTTTTTTTGCAGATGTACACTAGTTGACAATAAGAGTGTAACAAAAGTTCCCTTATGGATATTATATATATATTACGAAATTATTTGATATGCAAAAATCTCATCATGCCCATAAAATGCACAAGTGTGGCACATATTTATGGCGTGTTTTGAAATTAATTGCTTCACAACAGAGTTAGTTGATATATATTCAAACTCGATTAGAAAAATGTACATCCACATAGTCTTAAATTAATCCCCACATAACTAAGATTTTACATAAAATTTAGACAATAAATGTATTGATTTCCTTTTTGAGCCGTGGTCATACAACACTACAACATCTGTAATATTAACGAATTGCTCAAAATACTTCTACTCTCATTGAGAGTAGATGCTGACCCACCTAAATATTTTTTCTCCCTTTACTAGGAGATACACAATGGCTGCTACTGTTTCAATAAATAACTTTTTTATGTCTATAGGAATAAATTCATTTGCTTCAAAAGTGCAACCTTCAATCACGTGCTTCTCCATCACTACTATCTTTGCAACTGTTGGTTTCGCAAAAACACACAAAACAACATCGGCAGTAATGAATTTCTTTTTTTAAAAAAACAAATCCTGCCTGCTTCATGGTGTCCAATTAGCAGATTGTTTTTTTTTAAAATTTTACCTGCCTGATTTCTTGTTTCACTAAGTTTCTTTTCTTTCTTCCACTTATTTAATGTACAAATTTTTTTGAAGTAAAAAATGCTATTTTTTATTGTGGCGTACATTTGAAGACGAAATATGAATATGGCAGAAATGTTTTGGTTTATTTCCAGCTATTGAGGTACATAGTGATTATAACAACTTGAAAAATGTGTGCCAATTGCCTCCGTGCTTAGAAAGAAAATGATAAATGACATTTTCTGGTAAGTTTTAAGTGCTTAGAAGATTAATTGGTCAAGATGGATTTATATTTGGATCCATATACAGCTTAAGATGCAACTAGAAAATCATATATGCCTGAAATTGATTGCAGTCACAAAGTTGGACATTCAATGAAGAGAGCACACCGATCTCCCGCTGACATTCTTGGTGCAGAGAGAGCTCATGAAGGATCAAAGGCAGTCTCCTAAGTGCAGCCGAGCCTACAAAGAAAAAGAGCCTCATGGAAAGACAAATGCAAAGCCAAAGTCATAGAAGATGATTATTCAGACGTAGTCTTGCTTCCCCGAGAGGGGTGAGATTGTTCATCTACTTGAAAGAAGAGCGTAGAAGGAACCAAAGCGGCTTCGCTCCCCCGCTTTGTAGGAAAAAAGATAAGAAGACTCTGGCACTTGATCTTTCTAAAAAGCTTGCAAAACTGATTCAGCCACTTTCAGCTCCACTTGCAGCTGGGACTTTAGAAAGTAAACAACAAGATCAAAATAATGCAGGGCTATCATCTCTCAAAGATGAACAAATGACCGACTTCTCAATCGAGTGGAGGTTTATATATAACTTATAACTCAATTGTGGAGGTTTTAATACAACTTATTAGTTTTAGGAGTTTAACACTATACTCTTTTTCCCATTGTTTTTTTTAATGAGGCAGTGCACTCATATTTAGATTTGATTTTGAAATATTGTAATTTAGAAATTCTGATTTGATTATAATTAGATTTCGTAGATTTTATTAAGATAGATTCATTCAAGAATTCATCCAACATTTGGATTGATTTACTTGGATGAATATGGTCATCATTTATATTTAACTTAGGTATTGTAGTTAGATATGGTTTTAGTATCTTAAAGATGCCATAAGTCATTCCAGTTTCTATTTGTACTAACCTAATTTTACCCTATAAATGGGGGAGATCATCCACGAAATTATACACATTATTGTTAATCAAAAATTCAGATTTTTGAGTATATACTCTTTGGTTTCGAGCATTATTTTTTATTGTTGCTTAATCCTACGAGTTAATTAAGTATTAATACCCTTTGTGAACTAATTATTCGTGCTAATTAGTGAACAAAGAACCCTTTATTTGTGAGCTAATCCCGCAGGCTAGTTAGCAAACAAATTCCCAAATAGAAAGCCAATCCCGAGGGCTAGTTGGTGATCAATTCGAGTTGAGAGTAATCCCGAGGGCTAGTTATTCATAAATTCAGGTGATCAAGTGAGGATTCGTTGATCCCTTCATTCGGTCAAAGATTTTAATTTCACAATCCAGCATCTTTGAAAGGAGATTCATATCAGGACGTCTTCCATTTATTGCTGACGCATGTTAGTTAACAATAAGAGTGTAACAAAAAATCCCTTGTGGATATTGTATAATATGACATAAGTATTTGATATGTAAAAATCTCATCATGCCCAAAATATGCACGGATATGACACATATTTACGATGTGTTTAGAAATTAATTGCTTCACAATAGAATTAGTTGATACATATTCCTACTCGATTAATAAGATACACATCCACGTAGTCTTAAATTAATCCCCCTGTAACTAAGACATTGCATACAATTTTGAATATAAATGTATTGATTTTGTTTGGGAGCCGTGGTCATACATCACTACAACATCTATAATATTACCAAATTGCTCAAAATATTTCTACCCTAATTGAGAGTAGATGCTGACCCTTCTAAAAAAATAATTTTCGTTCTCCCCGGATCCGGAGTTACCCAAATGCTACTACATTTTGAATACATTATATGTTTATCTCTATCGGAACAAATTTCTTTGCTTCAATAGTTCAACCATTAATCACGTGCTTCCCCATCACTATTATCTCGGCAACTGCAGAGTCCACAAAAACTCACAAAACAACATCGACCTCCATGAATTTCTTCTTTTCAAAAAATAAAACAAATCCTGTCCGCTTCATGGTTGTCAATTAGCAGATTTTTTTCTTAATTTTACCTGCCCGATTTCTTGTTTCACTAAGTTTATTTTCTTTCTTCCTCTTCTTTATAGTAATATTGTTTTGAAGGAAAATTTATTCTTTGATTGTGGCTTGAATTTTAGCACAAAATATAAATATGGCGGAAATGTTTTGGTTTTTTCAGCTATCGGAGTACATACTGGCTATACTAATGATAAAAAAAAGTGTGCCAATTGCGTGTGTGCTTGGCAAAAATGATATATGATATTTTCAGGGCTGTTTAAAGAACTTAGAAGATTAATTGGTCTAGATGGATTTATATTTGGATCCAAATACAGCTTAAGATGCAGCTAGAAATCAAATACGCCATAAACTGACAACATTCACAAAGTTGGATATTCAATGAAGCAAAGACACCGATCTCACGGGAACATTCTTGGTGCATAGAGAGCGCATGCAAGATCAAAGGCAGTCTCTGAAGTGCAGCCGAGCCTACAAAAAAAAGAGTCTCATGGGAACACAAAGGCAAGGCCAAAGTCATAGAAGATGATGATTTGAATGTAATCTTTCTTTCCCGAAAGGGTTGGGACTTTTCATCTACTCGAAAGAAGAGCCTAGGAGGAACCAAAGTGGATTCGCTCCCCCGCTTCATAGGAAAAAGGCTAAGCAGACTCTGGCGCTTGATCTGTCTAAAAAGCTTGCCAAAGTATTCAGCCCTTTTCAGCTCCATCTGCAGCTTAAAGTTTAGAAAGTCAACAACAAGATAAAAATCATGCAGGACTGTCATCTCTCAGAGATGAGTAAAATGGCTGACTTCTCAATTAAGCGGAGGTTAAAAAAAATTACAACTCAATTACGGAAGACTTCCATTCATTGTAGAAGCATGTTAGTTAACAGTAGGAGTGTGACAAAAGATTCCTTGTGGATATTATATAATATGATGTAAGTATTTGATTTGCAAAAATATCATCACGCCCCAAATATGCACAGATATGGCACATATTTACAACGTGTTTAGAAATTAATTGCTTCATAATAGAATTAGTTATTAGATATTCATACTCGATTAGTAAGATGCACATCCACATAGTCTTAAATTAATCTTCATGTAACTAAGATCTTACATACAATTTTGAAAATAAATGTATTGATTTCCTTTGGGAGTCATGGCCATACATCACTACAACATCTGTAATATTACCAAATTGCTCAAAATATTTCTACCCTCATTGAGAGTAAATGCTGACATTTTTTAAAAATAATAATTTTTGTTCTCCCCGGACCCGGAGATACCCAAATGCTACTACTGCTTGAATACATAACATGTTTATCTCTACAAAAACAATTTTATTTGCTTTAATAGAGTGGACATTAATCATGCGCTTCTCCATCACTATTATCTCAGGGCTGCAGGGTTCGCAAAAACACACAAAACAACATCGGCTTCCATGAATTTCTTTTGTTAAAAAAAAAATCTGGTCCGCTCCATGGCGTCCAATTAACAGATTTTATTCTTATTTCTACCTCCCTGATTTATTGTTTCACTAAGTTTCTTTTCTTCTTCCTTTTCTTTATCATATTTTTTTGGAGGAAAACTTAATCTTTGATTGTGGCGTGCATTTTAAGACAAAATATAAATGTGGCAGAATGTTTTTGGTTTTTTCAGCTATCGGAGTACATAGTGTGCCGATTGCGTATGTGCTTGAAAAAAAATGATTTATGGTAATTTTTTTGGGTGGTTTAAAGCACTTAGAATATTAATTGGTCCAGATGGATTTATATCTGGATCCAAATACAGCTTAAGATGTAACTAGAAATCAGATACGCCTTAAATTGGCAGCAGTCACGAAGTTGAAAATTCAATGAAGTTAAGGCACCGATCTTTCTCGAACATTCTTGGTGCATGGAGAGTGCATGCATGATCAAAGGCAGTCTCTAAAGTGCAGCCGAGCCAACAAAGAAAAAGAGTCTCATAGGAACACAAAGGGAAGGCAAAAGTCATAGAAGACGATGATTCAAATGTAGTCTATCTTCCTCGAAAGGGTTGGGATTGTTCATCTGTTCGAAAGAAGAGTGTATGAGGAACGAAAGTGGCTTCGCTCCCCCACTTCATAGGAAAAAGACTAAGCAAACTTCGACGCTTGATCTTTCTAAAAAGCTTGCAGAAATAATTCAGCCACTTTCAGCTTCATTTGCAGCTTGGACTTTAGAAATTTAACATCTAGATCAAAATTATGTAAGGCGATCTCTCAGAGATGAGTAAAGTGGTTGACTTCTCAATTGAGCGGAGGTTAAAAAACAACTAACACCTCAATTGCGGAGGTCTTCAATTAATTGCAGATGTATGTTAGTAAACAGTAGGAGTGTAACAAAACATACCTTGTGAATATTATATAATATGACGTAAGTATTTGATATGAAAAAAATCTCATCATGCCCAAAATATGCACGGATATGGCACATATTTACGACTTTTTTAGAAATTAATTGCTTCACAATAGAATTTGTTGATACATATTCATACTTGATTAGTAAGATGCACATCCAAATGGAATTAAATTAATCCCCCTGTAAATAAGATCTTACTTGCACTTTTGAAAATAAAGATTTCGATTTTCTTTGGGAACCATGGTCATACATCACTACAAAATCTGTAATATTACCAAATTGCTCAAAATATTTCTACCCTCATTGAGAGTAGATGATGAGCCTTCTAAAAAAATAATTTTTGTTCTCCCCGGACCCAGAGATACCCAAATGCTTCTACTACTTGAATACATAACATGTTTATCTCTATAGGAACAACTTTTTTTGCTTTAATAGTGCGGCCATGAATCACGTGCTTCTTCATCACTATTATTTTGACAACTGCAGGGTCCGCAAAAAACACACAAAATAACATTGACCGCCGTGAATTTCTTATTTTCAAAGCATAAAACAAATCTTGTCCGCTTCACGGTTGTCAATTAGCAGATTATTTTCTCAATTTTACCTCCCCGATTTCTTGTTTCACTAGGTTTCTTTTCTTTCTTCCTTTTTTTTATGATACTAATTTTTTGAAGGAAAATTTAACATTTGATTGTGGCTTGAATATTAGGACAAAGTATAAATATGGTTGAAATGTTTTGGTTGTTTTCAACTATCAGAGTACATAGTGGCTATACCAAAGATGTAAAAAAAGTGTGTAAATTGCGTGTGTGCTTGGCACAAATGATATATGATATTTTTGGGGCGGTTTAAAGCGCTTAGAAGATTAATTGGTTTAGATGGATTTATATTTGGATAGAAATACAGCTTAAGATGCAGCTAGAAACTAGATACGCCTTAAATTGACAGCAGTCACGAAGTTGGACATTCAATAAAGTGAAGGCACCAATCACTCGTGAACATTTTTGGTGCATGGGGAGTGCATGTAGGATCAAAGGTAGTCTCCGAAGTGCAGCCAAGCCTACAAAGAAAAAGAGTCTAATGGAAAGACAAAGGCAAGGCCAAAGTCATAAAAGACGATGATTCAGACATAGTATTTCTTCCCCGAGAGGGTTGGGATTGTTCATCTTCTTGAAAGAAGAGCGTACGAGGAACCAAAGTGGCTTCGCTCCCCTGCTTCGTAGGAAAAAGGCTAAGCAGGCTCTGGCGCTTGATCTTTATAAACAGCTTGCAGAACTAATTCAGCCAATTTCAGCTCCATTTGCTGCTTGGAATTTTAAAAGTCAACAACAAGATCAGAATCATGCAGGGATGTCATCTCTCAGAGAGAGTAAATTGGCTAACTTCTTGATTGAGCGGAGGTTTAAAAACAACATACAACTCAGTTGCGAAGGTCTTCAATTTATTGCAAATGTATGTTAGTTAACAATAGGTGTATAAAAAAAAGATCCCCTTTGGTTATTATATAATATGACGTAAGTATTTGATATGAAAAAATCTCCTCATGCCCAAAATATGCACGAATATGGCACATATTTACGACGTGTTTAAAATTAATTTCTTTACAATAGAATTAGTTAATACATATTCATACTCTATTAGTAAGATGCACATCCATATGGCATTAAATAAATCCCCCTATAACTAAGATCTTACTTAAAAATTTGAAAATAAATATATTGATTTCCTTTGGGAGATGTGGTCATATATATCACTATGACATATGTAATATAACCAAATTGATCAAAAAAAATTCTACACTCATTGAGAGTAGATACTAACCCTTCTAAAAAAAATAGTTTTTGTTCTCCCCGTACTAGGAGATACCCAAATGCTACGATTGTTTACATAGCATGTTTCACTCCATAGGAACAACTTTCTTTGCTTCAACAGTGCGATCATCAATCACATGCTTCTCCATAACTACTATCTTGGCAATTGCAGGGTCCGCAAAAACACAAAACAACATTGTTAAGAATAAAGTTTTTTGTTAAAAAAAAAATCCTGTACGCTTCATGGTATCCAACTAGAAGATTTTTATTTTAAAATTTTACCAGCCCGATTTCTTGTTTCACTAACTTTCTTTTCTTTGTTTCTCTTCTTCATTGTACTATTTTTTTGAAAGAAAACTTTATTTTTGATTGTGGCGTGCATTTGAAGACGAAATATAAATATGGCGGATGTTTGTTTGTTTTTTCTATTATCGGAGTACATAGTGTTTATAACAACAATGAAAAAAATGTACCATTGTGTATATGCTTGGCACAAATGATATATTAAATTTTCTAGATGGTTTTAAGTGCTTAGAAGATTAATTGGTCCAGATGGATTTTATATTTGGATCCATATACAACTTAAGATGCAGCTAGAAAATAAGATGCGCCTGAAACTGATAGTAGTCACGAAGTTGGACATTGAATGAAGATAAGGCACCGATCTCTCGTAAACATTCTTGGTGTAGAGAGAGTGCATACGAGATTAAAGGCAGTGTCCAAAATGAAGCGAAGGCTACAAAGAAAAAGACCCTCATGGAAAGAAAAAGGAACGACTAAAGTCATAGAAGACGATGATTCAGATGTATTTTTGCTTCCTCGAGAGGGGTGGGATTGTTCAACTTCTCGAAAGAAGAACGTACGAGGAACCAAAATAGATTTTCTCCCTCGCATCATAAGAA
Organism: Rubia tinctorum; assembly: GCA_032355605.1. Taxonomy (NCBI): domain Eukaryota; kingdom Viridiplantae; phylum Streptophyta; class Magnoliopsida; order Gentianales; family Rubiaceae; genus Rubia; species Rubia tinctorum. The sequence goes on along the minus strand of JAULKM010030979.1, from coordinate 11,732 downwards.
AAAGGCTAAGTTGACTCTGATGCTTGATAATTCTAAAAAGCTTGCAAAACTGATTCATCCACATTCATTTCCAATTGCAGCTAGGACTTTGAAAATTCAACAACAAGATCAAAACCATGCAGGGCTGTTATCTCTCAAAATTGGGTAAAATGGCCAACTTCTCAATTGACCGGAGGTTTAAATGCAACATACAACACAATCGTGGAGGTCTTCCATTTATTTCAGATTCATGTTAGTTAACAAGAAGAGTGTAAATAAAGATCCCTCTTGGATATTATATAAAACGCGAAGGTATTTTCTATGAAAAAAATATCATCATGCCCAAAATAAGCACTGATATGGCATATATTTACAACATGTTTAGAAATTAATTGCTTCACACTAGAATTAGTTGATACATAATCATACTCGATTAGTAAGATACATATCCACATATTCTTAAATTGATCCCCCTGTAACTAAGATTTTGCACATAATATTGAAAATAAATGTATTGATTTCCTTTGGGAGCAATGGTCATACATCACTACAACATCTGTAATATTACCAAATTGAAAAAAATATATTTCCACCCTCATTGAGAGTAGATACTGAACAAACTCTTAAAAAATAATTTTTATTCTCCTCGGACAAGGATATACCCAACTGTTACTACTGTTTGAATACATAACATGTTTATCTCCACATGAACAACTTTCTCTGTTTCAACAGTGCGGCCATCAAGCACGTGCTTCTCCATCACTACAATCTCGGCAACTGCAGGGTCTGAAAAACTCACAAAACAACATTGGAAGTCGTCAATCTCATTTTTTTTAAAATAAAAATAATCTTGTCCCCTTCATGGAGTCCTACTAGCAGATTCTTTTCCTAATTTTACCAGCTCGATTTCTTGTTTCTCTAAGTTTCTTTTCTATCTTCCTCTTCTTTATCATATTATTTAATTTTTAAGGAAAAATTTACTTTTGATTGCAGCGTGCATTTGAAGATGAAATATAAATATGGCAAAACAAATTCCAGCTATCGGAGTATAGTGGTTAAAACAACGATTAAACAAAATTGAGTCGATTGTGTGCGTGCTTGGCACAAATAATATATGACATTTTCTAGGAGTTTTTTGGCGCATAGAAGATTATTTTTTCTTGATGGATTTATATTTAGATCCATATGTAGCTTAAGATGCAGCTAAAAAAAAAGATAAGCCCGAAACTAAAAGTTGTCACGAAGTTCGACATTTAATGAAGTCAAGGCACTGATCTCTCGTGGACATTCTTGGTGCAGAGTGAGCACATGCAGGATCAAAGGTAGTATCCGACGTTCAACCGAGCCTACAATTAAAAAGAGACTCATGTAAAGACAATGGCAAGGCCAAAGAAAAAGAGACTCATAATGATTCGGACGCATTCTCGCTTCCCTGAGAGGACAAGACCATTCATCTTCTTGAAAGAATAGCGTAAGAGGAACAAAAGTGACTTCGCTCCCCCACTTCGTAGGAAAAAGAATAAGCAGACTCTGGCGTTTGATCTTTCTTAAAAGCTTGCAGAGCTGATTCAACAACTTTCAGTTCCACTTGCTTCTAGGACTTTGGAAAGTCAACAACAAGTTCAAAATCATGCAATGTTGTCCTCTCTCAGAGATGAGTAAAATGACCGACTTCCCAATTGAGCGGAGGTTAAAATACAACTTATAACTCAATTGCAGAGGTCTTCAATTTATTGCAGATGCATGTTAGTTAACAATAAGAGTGTAACAAAAAATCCCTTGTGGATATTATATAATATGGAAAATGTATTAGATATGCAAAAATCTCATCATCCCAAAATATGCATGGATATGACACATATTTAGGGCCTGTTTAAAAGTAAATTACGTCTCACAAGAATTAGTTGATACATATTCATACTAGATTAGTAAGATGCACATCAACATAGTCTTAAATTAACCCCCCTATAATTAAGATCTTACACATAATTTTGACAATAAATGTATTGATTTCCTTCCGGAGCAGTGGTCATACATCACTACATCATCTGTAATATTACCAAATTGCTCAAAATATTTCTACCCTCGTTGAGAGTTGATGCTTACCCTCCTAAGAAAATATTTTTTGTTCTCCACGGACCAGGAGAGACCTGAATGCTACTACTATTTGAATACATACCATATTTATCTCCATATGAACAACTTTGTTTGCTTCAGTAGGGTGGCCATAAATCACGTTCTTCTCCATCACTACTATCTCGGCAACTCCAGGATCAGCAAAAAACACATAAAAAACATTGGTAGCCATGAATTTGTTTTGTTTCAAAAAGAAAAATCCAGTCCGTTTCATGGTGTCCAACTAGCAGATTTTTTTCTTAAATTTACTAGCACGATTTCTTGTTTCGCTAAGTTTCTTTTGTTTCTTCCTCTTCTTTATCATACTATTTTTTTTGAAGGAAAACTTTATTTTTTATTGTGGTGTGCTTTTGGAGACGAAATATAAATATGGCAGATTTTTTTTGTTTTTTTCCAGCTATCGGAGTATATAGTGGCTATAACAAATGTTAAACAAAGTTTTCCAATGCGTGCATGATTAGCACAAATGATATATGTCATTTTCCCGGTGGGTTAAAGCGCTTAGAAGATTAATTGGTGTAGATAATTTTATATTTGGTTCCATATGTAGCATAAGATACACCTAGAAAATAAGATGCTTTTGAAACTGAAAGCAGACAAAAAGTTGGAAATTCAATAAAGCCAAGGCACTGATCTTTGGCGGACATTATTAGTGTAGAGTGAGCGCATTCAGAATCAAAGGCAGTCTTAGAAGTGCTGCCGAGCCTACAAAGAAAAAGAGCCTCGTGGAAAGACAAATTCAAGGCCAAAGTCATAGAAAATGATCATTCAGACGAAGTCTTGCTTCTCTAAGAGGGATGAGATTGTTCATCTGTTTGAAAGAGGAGTGTACAAGGAACCGAAGTGGCTTTACACCCCCAATTTGTAGGAAAAGGCTAAGTAGACTCTGGCGCTCGATCTTTCTAAAAAACTGGCAGAACTGATTCATCCACATTCATCCCCACTTGCTGCTAAGACTTTGGAAAGTAAAAAAAAATTCAAAATTATGCAGGGCTTTCATCTCTCAGAGATGAGTAAAATGGTCGACTTCTCAATTGGGGGGAGATTTAAATACAACTTACAATTCAATTGCGGAGGTCTTCCTTTTATTGCAAATGCATGTTAGTTAACAATAAGAGTGTAACAAAAGATCCCTTGATGATATTATATAATATTACAAAATTATTTGATATGAAAAAATCTCATCATGCCCCAAATATGCAAAGATATGGCACATATTTACGACGTGTTTAGAAGTTGATTACTTCTCACCAGAATTAGTTGATAAATATTCATACTAGATTAGTAAGATGCACATCCACATAGTCTTAAATTAATCCCCCCGTAATTAAGATGTTACATATAATTTTTAAAATAAATGTTTTGATTTCCTTTCGGGGGAGTTGTTATACATCATTACAACATCTGTAATTTTACCAAATTGTTAAAAAAAAAAATTCTCTCCTCATTAAGAGTAGATGCTAACCCTCCTAAAAAAATAATTTTTGTTCTCCCCAGTCCAGAAGATACCCAAATGCTACTACTGTTTGAACACATAACATGTTTATCTCCAAAGGAACAACTTTATTTGATTCAACAGGGTAGTTATCAATCACGTTCTTCTCCATCACTACTATCTCGGCAACTGCAGGGTTCACAAAAACACACAAAATATATATTTATGACATGTTTAGAAATTGTTTGATGACGTGTTTAGAAATTAATTGCTTCACAATAAAATTAGTTGATACATATACATACTCGATTAGTAAGATGCACATCAACATGGTCTTAAATTAATTCTCTTGTAACTAAGATCTTACATACAATTTTTAAAATAAATGTATTGGTTTCCTTTAGGAGATGTGGTCATACATAACTACAACAACTGTAATATTACCAAATTGCTAAAAAATGTCTACACTCATTGTGAGTAGATGCCGACCCTCCTGAAAAAATATTTTGTATTCTCCCGGGAATAGGAGATACCCAAATGCTACTATTGTTTTAATACATGACATGTTTATCTCCATAGGAACAACTTTTTTTTTCCAACAGTGCGGCCATCAATCACGTGCTTCTCCATCACTACTATCTTGGCAACTGCAATGTCTGCATAAAAGCACAAAAAATATTGGCAACCATGAATTAATTTGTTTTTTAAAAAACCCCGTTCGTTTCATGGTGTCGAACTAAAAAAATCTTAGTTTTACCACCCCGAATTCTTTTTTCACTATGTTTCATTTCTTTCTTCCTATTCTTTATCGTACTATTTTTTGAAGGAAATTTTATTTTTGATTTTGGTGTGCATTTGATGATGGAATATAAATATTCCATTTTTTGTTTTGTTTTTTCAACTATCGAGTACGTAGTGGTTATAACAACAATTTAAAAAACTGTGTGAATTGCGTGCGTGCTTGGCACAAATGATATATGAATTTTTTTGTACAGTTTTAAGCGCTTAGAAGTTTAATTGTTCTAGATGTATTTTATATTTGGATACATATACAGCTTAAGACGCAGCTAGAAAATCAGATACGCCTGAAACTGACAGCAGTCACAAAGTTGGTCATTCTATTAAATGAATGCTCCAATCTCTCGTGGAAATTCTTGGTGCTGTGAGACCACATGAAGAATCAAAGACAATCTTTCAAGTGCAGCCGAGCTTACAAAGAAAAATAGTCTCATGGAAAGACAAAGGAAATGCAAAAGAAATAGAAGACGATGATTTAGACGCAGTCTTGCTTCCTTGAGAGGGTTGGGATTGTTCATCTGCTCGAAACAAGAGCGTATGAGGAACGAAAGTGGCTTTGCTCCTCAGCTTCGTAGGAAAAAGGCTAAGTAGACTCCGGCGCTTGATCTTCATAAAAAGCTTCTAGAACTAATTCAGCCACTTTCAGCACTACTTGGAGCTAGGACTTTGGAAATTCAACAAAATATTTAAATCATGTAGGGTTGTCATCTCTCAGAGATGATTAACATAGTTAACTTCTCAATTGAGCGGAGATTTAAATACAACTTACAACTCAATTGCGGAGGTCTTCCATTTATTGCAGATGCATATTCGTTAACAATAAGATTTTAAAAAAAAGATCCCTTGTGGATACTATAAAAAATGCGAAAGTATTTGATATGCAAAAATCTCATCATGCCCAAAATATTCACGGATGTTGCACATCTTTATGACGTGTTGAGAAATTAATTGCTTCACACTGGAATTAGTTGATACATATTCACACTCGATTAGTAAGATGCACATCCACATAGTCCTAAATTAATCCCCCTGTAACTAAGATCTTATATATAATTTTGAAAATAAATGTATTGATTTCCTTTGGGAGCAGTGGTCAAACATTACTACAACATTTGTAATATTAACAAATTGCTCAAAATATTTCTACCCTCATTGAGAGTAGATGTTGATCTCATAAAATAAATATATTTTTCTCCCCGGACCAGAAGGTACCCAAATGCTGCAACTGTTTGAATACATAACATGTTTATCTTCAATGGAACAACTTTCTTTGATTCAACAGTGCAACTATGAATCACGTGCTTCTCTATAACTACAATCTCGAAAATGGTAGGGTCCGTAAAAACACACAAAAAACATTTGTAGCCATAAATTTCTTATTTTTTCTTCAAAACAGTAAAAAAAAATCCGCTTCATAATGTCCAACTAGCATTTTTAAAATAATTTTACTAGCCCAATTTATTGTTTCGCTAATTTTCTTTTCTTTATTCGGAAATTTTTTTTTGAAGGAAAATTTTACTTTTTACTGCGGCATGCATTTGAAAAAGAAATATAATTATGGCGGAAATATTTTGTTTTTTCCAGTTGTCGGAGTACATAATGGATATATCAACGTTTAAAAAAAGTTTGTCAACTGCATCCATTCTTGGCACAAATGATATATGCCATTTTCTTTGTGGTTTTAAGCGCTTAGATGATCAATTGGTGTATATGGATTTTTTATTTGGATCCATATACAGCTTAAGACGCATTGGCAACTATGAATTTCATTTTTTCAAAAAAAAAAAAATCATATTTGCTTCATGGTGTCTTACTAGCAGATTTTTTTCTTAATTTTACTAGACCAATTTCTTGTTTTGCTAAGCTTTTCTTCTTTCTTTCTCTTCTTAATCGTATTATTTTTTGAAGGAAAATATTAAATTTTATTGTGGCATGCATTTGAAGACGAAATATAAATATGACGATTTTTTTTGTTTTTTCCAGCTATCGAAGTACATAGTGGTTAAAACAATGATTAAAAAAAAGTGTGCCAATTGCGTGCGTGCTTGGCACAAATGACATTTGACATTTACTGGGCTGTTTTACGTGCTTAGAAGATTAATTGGACTTGATGGATTTATATTTGGATCCATATACAACCTAAGTTCTCCTAGAAAATCAAATACGCCGCAAAATGACATCAAGCACGAAGTTGGACATTCAATGAAGCGATGGCTTCGATCACTACTGAGAACTTGTACATAGGCACAAGTATTTTTCTACATAGGCACTGGTATTTGGCTAAATACCGGTGCCTATGTACTTATCCTGCAGTAGTGGATCTCTCATGGAATTTTTTGGTATGGAGATAGCGCATGCAGGATCAAAAGTAGTCTCCAAAGTACTGCTGATCCTACAAAGAAAAAGAGCCTCTTAGAAAGACATAGGCAATGCCAAAGTCATAGAATATGATTATTCAAACGTAGTCTTGTTTCCTTGAGAGGGATGAGATTGTTCATATGCTCGAAAGAAAAGCGTATGAGGAACCAAAGCGGCTTTGCTCCCCTTCTTCGTCATTCTAAAAACCTTCAAGAACGAATTCAGCCACTTTCAGCTTCACTTGCAACTAGGACTTTGGATAGTTAACGACAAGAACAAAATCGTGCAGGGCTGTCACCTTTCAAAGATGAGTAAAATGGCTGACTTATCAATTGAGATGAGATTTAAACACAACATACAACTCCATTGCCGACTTCTTCAGTTATTGCAGATGCTTGTTAGTTAACAATAAGAGCATCGCAAAGGATCCCTGTGGATATTATATAATATGACAAAAGTATTTGATATGCAAAAATCTCATCATGCCCAAAATATGCACGGATATGGCACATATTTATGAAGTGTTTAGAAATTAATAACTTCTCACATGAATTAGTTGGTACATTATCATACTACATTAGTAAGATGCACATCCACATAGTCTTAAATTAATCCCCATGTAAATAAGATTTTAAGTATAATTTTTAAAATAAATGTATTGATTTCCTTTTGGAGTAGTGGTCACGCATCACTACAACATCTGTAATATTACCAAATCGCTCAAAACAATCTTACCCTCATTGAGAGTGGATGCTTACCCTCCTAAAAAACCAAATTTTGTTCTCCTCGGACCAAGAGATACCCAAATGCTACTACTGTTTGAATACATAACATGTTTATCTCCATAGGAACAACTTACTTTGTTTAAACAATGAAGCCATCAATCACGTACTTCTCCATCACTACTATCTCAGAAAATGCAGGGTCCACAAAAACACACAAAATAACATTGGCTTCCATGAAATTTGTTTTTTTCCAAAACAAAAAATCCTATTCGCTTCATGGTGTCTAACTAGCCAATATTTTTCTTAATTTTTTCAGCTCAATTTCTTGTTTCGCTAAGTTTCTTTTCTTTCTTTCTCTTCTTAATCGTACATATTTTTTAAAGGAAAACTTTATATTTTATTGTAGTGTGCATTTGAAGATGAAATATAAATATGACGCATTTTTTTTGTATTTTTCTAGTTGTTGGAATAAATACTGGTTATAACAACGATTAAAAAAAGTGTGCCAATTGTGTTCGTGGTTAGAAAAAATGATATATGTTATTTTCTGGATGTTTTAAGCGCTTAGAAGATTAATTGGTCTTGATGGGTTTATATTTGGATCCATATATAGCTTAAGATTCACATAGAAAATCGTATACTACTAAAAATGACAGCAATTACGAAGTTGGACATTCAATGAGGTGATGGCACCGATCACTCATGGAAATTCTTGGTGCAGAGAGAGCGCATGCAGGATCAAAGGCAATCTCCAAAGTGCAGCTGAGCCTTAAAAGAAAAAAGCCTCATGGAAAGACAAAGGCAATGCCAAAGTCACATAAGATGATGATTTGGATGTATTCTTGTGTCCTCAAGAGGGGTGGGATTGTTTATCTGCTCGAAAGAAGAGCGTTCGAGGAACCAAAGTGGCTTTGCTCCCCCGCTTCGTAGGAAAAAGGCTAACAAACTCTGGCGCTTGATCTTTCTGAAAAGCTAGTAGAACTGAATCAGCTACTTTCAGCTCCATTTGCAGCTTGGAGTTTGGAAAGTCAACAACAAGATCAAAATCATGCAGGGCTGTGATATCTCAGAGATGAGTAAAATGGCTGACTTTTAAGTAAGAGAATATGTATATACAACTGACAACTCCATTGCGGAGATCTTCCATTTATTGCATAGGCATGTTAGTTAATAATAAGAGTGTAACAAAAGATCTCTTTTGTACATTGTATAATAAGAAAAATGTATCTGATATGCAAAAATCTCATCTAGCCTCAAATATGCACGAATATGGCACATATTTATGATGTATTTCAAAATTAATAACTTCTCACAAGAACTAGTTGATACATATTCATACTAGATTAGCAAGATGCACATCCACATAGTCTTAAATTAATTCCCTTGTAACTAAGATTTTACGTATAATTTTTAAAATATATGAATTTATTTCCTTTTGGAGCAGTGGTAATACATCACTACAACATCTGTAATATTACCAAATTGCTCAAAGTGTATCTACCATCATTGAGAGTAGAAGCTGACCCTCCTAAACAATTATTTTTGTTCTCCTCAGACCAGGATATACCCAAATGCTACAACTGTTTGAATACATAACATGTTTATCTCTTAGGAACAACTTTCTTCACTTCAACAATGCGGCCATCAATCATGTGCTTCTCCGTTACTTCTATCTTGGCAACTGTATGGTCCCCAAAAACACACAAAAAAACATTCGCAACCATGAATTTCATTTTTTAAAAAAAGCTATCCGCTCCATGGTGTCCAAATAGCATTTTCCCCTTAATTTTACCAACCCGAATTCTTATTTTGCTAAATTCCTTTTTTTTCTTCTTCTTCTTAATCGTACTATTCTTTTTAAAGATAAATTTATTATTATTATTATTGCGGCATGCATTTGAAGATGAAATATAAATATAGCAGATTTTTCCCCAGCTCTCGTAGTACATAGTGGGTGTAACAACTATTAAAAAAATTTGTGCCAATTGCGTGCGTGCTTGGTACAAATGATACATGACATTTTCTGGGCAGTTTTAAGCACTTAGAAGATTAATAGGTCTTGATGGATTTATATTTGGATCCATACACAACTTAAGATTCACCTAGAAAATCATATGCACTTGAAAATTACAGCAAGCATGAAGTTGGACATTTAATGAATCGATGGCACTGATCTCTCATGGAAAATCTTAGTGCATAGAGATCGAATATAATATCAAAGCCATTTTTTGAAGTGCATCCGAGCCTACAAGGAAAAAGTGCCTCATGGAAGGATAAAGGCAAGGCCAAAGTAATAGAAGACGATGATTCAGATGCAGTCTTGTTTCCTCGAGAGGGGTGGGATTATTCATCTGTTCCAAAGAAGAGCGTACGAGGAACCAAAGTGGCTTCGCTCCCTCGCTTTGTAGAAAAAAAGTTAAGAAGACTTTGGCGCTTGATCTTTCTAAAAAGCTAGCAGAACCAATTCAGCCACTTTCAGCTTCCATTGCAGCTAGGATTTTGGAAAGTCAACACCAAGATCAAAATCATGCAGGGCTGTCTCTCTCAGTGATGTGTAAAATGGCCGACTTCTCAATTGAGTGGAGATTTGAATGTAACTTACAAATCCATTTTGGAGGTCTTCCATTTTTTTTGCAGATGCATGCTAGTTCACAATAAGAGTGTAACAAAAGATCCCTTGTCAATATAATATAATATGACAAAAGTATTTGATATGCAAAAATCTTATCCTTCCCAAAATGTGGACTGATATGGCACATATTTATGGCCTGTTAGGAAATTAATTACATCTCGCAAGATTTAGTTGATACATATTCATAATATATTAGTAAGATGCACATCCACAGTCTTAAATTAATCCCCCTGTAACTAAGATTTTATGTATAATTTTTAAAATAAATGTATTGATTTCCTTTTGGAGCACTAGTCATACATCACCACAACATCTATAATTTTACCAAATTGCTCAAAATATTTCTTCCCTCGTTGAGAGTAAATGTTGACCGCCCTAAACAAAAAGAAATTGTTCTCCCCGAACCAGGAGATAAAAAAATGTTACTACTCTTTGAATACATAACATGTCTATCTCCATAGGAACAAATTTCTTTGCTTCAATGGTGTGGCCATCAATTACATGCTTCTCCATTAATTCTATCACGGCAACTGCCGGGTCTGCAAAAACACACAAAATAACATTGGCAGCCATGAATTTTGTTTTTAAAAATAATAATCCTATATGCTTCATGGTGTCCAACTAGCAGATTTTTTTCTTAATTTTACCATCCCGATTTCATATTTTGCTATGTTTATTTTCTTTCATTGTATTCTTAATCGTACTATTATTTTGAAGGATAACTATATTTTTGTGTGCATTTGAAGATAAAATATAATTATGGCAGAATTTTTGTTTTTTAGCTATCGGAGAACATAATGGTTATAACAACGATTCAAAAAAGTGAGCCAATACCGTGCCTTCTGGGCACAAATGATATATGACAGTTTCTGGGCCATTTTAAGCTCTTAGAAGATTAATCGGTCCAGATGGATTTTATATTTGGATCCATATACAGCTTAAGATGGAGCTAGAAAATCACATACTCTTGAAAATGACAGAAATCATGAAATTGGACATTTAATGAAGCGATGGCACCGATCTCTCACAGAAATCCTTGTGCGGAGAGAGTGCATCCGGAAACAATGGCAGTCTCCAAAGTGCAGACGAGCCAACAAAGAAAAAGAGCCTCATGGAAAGACAAAGGCAAGGCTAAAGTCATAGAAGACGATTATTCGGATGTAGTATTAATTCCTCGAGAGGGATGGGATTGTTCATCTTATCGAAAGAAGGGAATACGATGAAACAAAGTGCCTTCACTCCCTGCTTTGTACGAAAAAGGCTAAGAAGGTTCTTGTGCTTGATCTTTCTAAAAAGCTCGCAAAACTTATTCAACCACTTTTAGCTCCACTTGCTTCAACAGTGCGGCCATCAATCACGTGCTTCTCCACCACTACCTTCTCGGGAACTACAGGGTCCACAAAAACACACAAAACAACATTAGTAGCTAGGAATTTCATTTTTCAAAAAAAAAAAATCTATCCACTTCATGGTGTCTTACTAGCAGATTTTTTAATTTTTACTATACCAATTTCTTGTTTCGTTAAGTTTCTTGATGGAGATCCGAATACGACTATCACCATAATTGAAGACATTCCACGTATTGATCAAATATTCAAGGGTTTTGTTCGTGATCCTCTAAGTGACATGGTTGGACCTATGACAAGGTCAAGAATGAAGCTTAGAGATG
>JAULKM010030978.1:0-47083 GCA_032355605.1 Rubia tinctorum | reverse complement strand
CCATAATTATCTCCATAATATTCCTATTCCTTATCTGCTTTTGAAGCATATCCAAATCTCATAAATAAAGGGATTTTCCTTATGTTAAATATCCCATAATATTCCATAAATCCAATTCCATAAATATATGGATTTTCCATATTTCCATTATGCTTCCATACGTCTGTATTAAATATTGCGTAACCTCAATTTCCACAAACTTTTATTACTGTGATATTCTTCTTGTTAGATCTGAATTTCGCGATATGTTCCAACATGGTATGTTTTTCGTCGTATGTTCCAACATGTAATGTTTTTCTTTTATTGCACTAGTTCACAAACGCCAACTTAAATAATCCATGAGATGCATATGACTTTACACATAGTTTTTGCTAGTGTAATTCAACTCCCTCTAAAATTATATCCTGGTTCCGCAATTATCCGAAGGTGTGGTTACCCGAAAGTGCGGGTATCCATATTTAAACACCCCCACCATTTGTAGATAGCTTACTTTCCCGGTGGCAGATGATTTGGCCTCTCATCAACCTCGTTAAGTCTTGTACTTTTCCGTGACTAGCTATTTAGGTCGTGTTTAGGAATATGTATGGATTCAAGTCACATAAGCTTTTCTTTTTTGAGAGTTCAAACTATTATGTCCCCTCTTTTTCTATACTTTTATTTTATATTAATATCAGGGTAGGAGTTTGTCAAATCCCCACCATAACAGGTGGTATTCCATTAAAGAGAATAATACTCCATAGAACGATTTCTTGTCTCTTCTCATTGTTTATGTATTTCCTGTCTCTTCTCATTGTTTATGTATGTATTTCTAACTTTAACATAATTGTATCTTAACTGATTTCTATATAAGTACAACTTTATATGCGTGGTAAGAAGATACTTTACAAGTAATATAAAACATACGTAAGAAATAGGATTACTATTTGAATTATAAATGTATCATTTTGTAATGGTTTAGTCGAAAGAGTTTTTTCAATATATAAATAATATAGCTATTATAAATGTTAATTTAAGTAATATATTTTTTATTTTTGAATATGATACATTGTACTTTAAATATTGTACCTCTTTTATGCCATGCATATTTCTTGTATTTTTAAATTTTAATATAGTATATCATTTTTTATAAGTTAAAATGTACAATGTATAAATTTAAAATATAAATTTAAGTTAAAATATATTACTATTGTTCCATAATTTATGGAAAACTCACCCTTCATAACACAAATTCTTATCTAGATAAACGCATTACATTGATTATACACTTTAGGTCAAGTGACTTGCAGTAAAATGTGAGTAAGATCTCCTTCTTTTCAATTTAAACTCTAGTATAATTCAATTAATCTTATTTTAATTTATTTAATCTTTAAATTTAATTTTTTAACTAAACTATATTATTGCTATTACACAAAGCTTTATTTTAGATCTACTAACTGATAAACAAAATTATTTTATGCAAAGATCTCCTGACAGATGGCGTGTAATCCCTTTGTCGTGTAATCCCTTTGTCGTGCACATCATTTTACTTATACACTGCATTTGTTAAATTACACACTAAATTTAAAACTTTTAAAAAATTAAATATTGTGCATTTTATATTATATTTTTCACATTCAAATAAACATTATTACTTGTTTAAATCTATCAATATTATATTTAATTTTTTAAAATATAATTTTAAGGTAAAAAATAAAGTGGTATATCCATAAGTTTATAGATATGCCACTTTTCTCGAGACTTCCCCTTAGTTTATTATTATTATGACTAATAGGGTGATTCGATATCTATATTTTTATTGTAATGAGGTACATGTAATTATGAAAAAATTCTAAAATAAATCTCAACATATAAATTAGAGAAAGTCTCTTGTTAGGCTAACTAATGGTTAGACCAATCTTGAAAATCTCGTTTCAATGACTTTTATCGTCAAATTATAATTATTATACATTGAAATACATTTAATTTTTTTAAAAGTAGCAAACTCATTGCAATAAATTCAAAACAAAAATTAAATCACCACACTAGTTACATCAATTAAAAAAATAACACCATCTAATGGTTAGTCAGTCTAAAACATGATTTAATTTGTGTATAAATAAATTATAATCTAATCTTTTAAAATTAAAAAATATTTTTTTATAATTTATCTAACCATTAGTGGGTTTAATAGAAGATTTTCTCTTATTATCATTTTAATTAATTTTAATTTAATTCAACTCAACCGACAAAATACCATTTAATTTGTTACAAATATGAAATACTCCCCTGCCTTGGAACTAAAGGAGCTCCATTTATATTTATTTTATTACTAAAATTAAATTTTCCTTTTTCTATAAAGATAAGAGTAAGCTTTTCTTTTAATATATATTGTCCTATACTTCGATGAAGTGGTTCAATTCGAACTATTTCTGCCCGCAAGTTGCCGTATAATTGCAGTCAACATATATCCTCAAATAGATGTAGAATCCTCTAGATCATATATTATTCATATGAAAAAGTTTTTTGAGAAAGTATTCTGGCAATTGAGCTTTGGTACATTTAGAACCGTAAATCTCTGACCCGAATCGAGAACCCGGCCCATATTGACACGATCGAATTAATCCAAAATTCAATCTGGTTAGAGAAATATTGACCCGTACCTGACCTGAACACGACCACACTCAACCCAAAACCCAATTTTGACCCGAGAAATATTGACCTATACCCGAATCCGACACTACAAACTCAACGCAAAACACGAATATGACCCGATAATCTGGACCTGAACCCGAACCCAATTCAACCCGAACCTAATTCAACCCGATATATCAACTATATAACCCTACATGTAATCAGCCCAATACAAATGTAATTATAAAAAGTCAATTAAAATTTAATATGGAACCAACTTAACTTGGTAATGAGTCAAACTAATAAATTCTCTAGACTTACTTACATTAGTTCCATTATCACCGGTGGAAGTGATTGAGGCTTAGAGACGCATGAAGATAGAAAAAGGAAATTTTGCGACTGAGATAGAAGTGGCCGAACAAAACCCTAGTCAGGGTTTGGATCCAATCGGCCAAAGGAGGAAATTTGGAGGTAAAAACCCTGACAATTTTGAGAATAGCTCAGGGAAAGTTGAAACTGGTAAGTCAGATAAGTTTTTGAATGATTATGAAAAATCGCGAAAGGTTTTATCTTCACATCTTAGTCCCTTGCCATCTATTTTTATGATGAAACGTGAATTGCCATTTGAATATGGAAAATCATTTTATGCATCTATTGGGGACATGAATCGTGCTTTTTCTAATCATTCGCATGTATTAATTCTACATTTTAAATAAAGTTATTTTCGCCAATGAAGATATACATGTGCATGTTCCTCCACGATTTGCTGAGATGTTGTGGGAATTTGAGGATGTTTTCCGGAGGCATTGCCGCATGGATTACCCCTTCTACGAGGCATTGAACATAAAATTGACTTGATTCCGGGTTTGGTTAGACCTAATTGACCAGCTTACAAAGCAAACCCTGAGGAGACAAATGAACTACAACAAGAAGTTGAGGATTTACTTGAAAAGGGTTATGTGTGCGAATCTTTAAGTCCTTATATTGTGTCTGTCATTTTAGTTCCTAAGAAAGATAAAACTTTATGAATGTGCATTGATTGTCGTGCTATTAACAAGATAACTATTAAGTATCGTCATCCTATCCCTAGGTTAGATGGTATGCTTGAAGATTTTGCATGGATCTGTGATTTAACTAAAATTGATTTGACTAAGGGTTATCATCAAATTTGAATTAGGGAAGGTGATGAATGGAAAACTACATTTAAAACTAATTTTGGGTTATATGAAAGGATTGTTATGCCTTTCGGATTAACCAATGCACCTAGTACTTTTATGCGGTTGATAAATCATGTCTGGAGAAAGTTTATTGGTCGTTTGTTGTGGTTTACTTTGATGATATTTTGATCTATTCTAAGTCAACTGATGAGCATATTGAGGATGTTAAATCCATTTTATGTGCACTCTGCGAGTCTAATTTGTATGCAAACATAATTAAGTGTAATTTTTGTGCTTCAGAAGTGGTGTTTCTCAGTTTTGTGGTTTCTAAGGAGGGCATAAAAGTTGACGAAACCAAAATAGAGGCCATTAAATCGTGGCTGAGACCTATGAATACCAACTAGGTAAGTTCTTTTCATGGGTTAGCTAGTTTTTATAAAAGGCTTGTGCGTGATTTTCCATCTATTGCTGCACCTTTAAATGAACTAGTTAAAAAGGATGTAAAATTTGTTTGGAATGATGCTCAAGAGAATGCATTTAATGAACTGAAAGTGCGATTATGTAATGCTCCTGTGCTTGCTTTACCTGATTTAATGGTACTTTTGAGGTTCATTGTGATGCTTCTGGTGTTGGTATTGGTGGTAATCTGATTCAAGAGAGTCAACCTATAGCTTACCTTAGTGAAAAGTCAAAGGGCGGTGCTCTAAATTAATCTGTTTATGATAAAGAATTCTATGCAATTGTAAATGCATTAGAGACTTGGAAACATTATTTATTGTATAAATAATTCGTTATTCATTGTGATCATGAATCGTTGAAATATTTGAAGAGTCAGATGAAGTTGAATAAGCGTCATGCTAAATGGTCTAGTTTTATTGGATCTTTTCCTTGTGTGTTGCGATACAAGAAGGGTAAAGAAAATGTTGTTGCTAATGCTTTGAGTCGTAGACATGTTTTACTTACACGATTGGAATGCATCATGTTAGGGTTTTTATTCGTGCGAGAATTATATGCTACTGATCCTGATTTTTCATATGTTTATACTGCATGCGAGAATGGTTCATTTGAAAAAAATCAGCATGATGGGTTCGTATTTATGAATAATAGGTTATTTGTTCTTCAATGTTCTATGCATGAATTACTTGTTATAAAAGCTCATTCAGGTGGTTTAATGGGACATTTTGGTGCATTAAAAACTTATAATTTGTTGCAAGAACACTTTTATTGGGTGAAAATGTCTCATTCCGTTGATAGGATTTATAGGAATTGTATTGATTGCTTGAAGGCTAAGTAAAAAATTAAGCCTCATGGTTTATATACTCCTTTACCCATTACTACACATCCTTGGGTTGATATTTACGATCCCAATCAAAGAATGATTCTATCTTTGTGGTTGTTGATCAATTTTTGAAGAGGGCACATTTATTCCTTGTAGGAAGACAGATGACGAAAACATATCGCAGATTTATTTTTAACGGAAGTGGTTCGACTTCATGGCATTCCTGCATCTATAGTCTCGGATCGGGATGTCAAATTTTTGTCCTACTTTTGGGATACCTTGTGGAGCAAGTTAGGGACGAAATTGCAGTTTTCTACGGCAAGTCATCCGAAAACTGATGACCAAACGGAGGTCACAAACCAAACTCTGGGTGCGCTCCTACAAGCTCTAGTTCAAAAAAAATTGAAGAATTAGGAAGCGTGCATTCCGATTGCAGAGTTTGCTTACAATCACACTATTCATTCTACCACTTCTTTACCTCATTTTGAAATTGTCTTTGGATTTTTACCAAATACACCTCTTGATTTATTTCCTTTGAATTTTAAACATGTGCGTAATTTGGATGGAGAAAAGAAGGCTGATTTTGTGAAGCGATTACATGAGAATGTGCGATTAAAGATTGAAAGCACAAATGCTCAAAATGCTGAAAGAGCCAATCATGGCTGCCGAGTTGTACACTTCAAGGAGAGCGGCTGGGTTTGGTTGCATTTGCGGAAGGAGAGGTTCCGAATTCCCTAAAATCTAAACTAAGTCCGCATGGTGATGGTCATTTTCAAGTGTTGGAACGTGTGAATGATAACGCTTATAAGGTTGATCTATCTGGAGATTATGGTGTTAGTACTACTTTCAATGTTGCTGATTTATCTACATTCACCTTTCAAGATGATTCAGTTTCGAGGGTGAAACCTATCAACCACAGAGGGAGTGATGGAGCCAAGGCAACTACCACCATAAATGAAGATATTCTACGACTTGATCAAACATTCTAGGGTTATGTTCGGGATCCTCTTAGTGACATGGCTGGACCAATGACAAGGTCAATAACAAAGCTTAGGGATGTGGCATTGAATGGTTTGATGGATCAAGTTCATGATGAAGAATTCAAGAATAAGTCAGCTAGGGCTTGGATTAATTATTCAAACTTGTCGATTAACTGAAGATGTCGTGAAGAACACTATACTTTTTTTCCCACTAGATTTTTTAATGAGTTTGTGAGATCATTGTAAACTATTGTAACATCATTTTATTTCAGTCAAATAACTCGGCAATGTGGGCTTCTGAAGAGTTAATATTTTTGACCCAGTCCACTAGGGTTTTAAAAAAATATGGTGTTTTATTCTGATTAGAATTAGATTTGGTAAGATTATATAAGGTAATATTCTTCAAGACTTCTTCTTGAAGGGGACGGCTGAAATAGGGTTTAAAATAGGTATTTTAGTAAAATATGGTTTTAGCTTCTTAAATCTGCCATAATTTGATCCCGTTTCCAATTGTGATTAGGGTTTTGAATCTAAATCCACTCTATAATAAGAGGGGGATGGCCGAGCTATTGATAATTTTTTTATAAATCAAATATTAATAATTTTGATTTATACTCATTACTTTTGAGTATCTTCATTGTTACTTAATCATGCAGGTTAATTAAGTATCAAGAACCTTGTGATCTAATCCCGGGGACTAGTTAGTGAGCAAGTCGGAATTAAGTGTACCCTGAGGGCTAGACACTTGAATTTCGTGCAGCCACCATAGGGTTTGCGAAATCCCTATTGTTGTCAAAGATATAGAATTTCACTACCCAAACTTTTTGCAAGGAGATTCATATCAACCACCCTATCTCACGACCACCCGAATCTTCTTCTCGAGAGAACCACTTCCCATCAGTGTAGCTCACGAACTACCCCACCACCTGCGTCGCTCGCGAACCGCCTCATACCAGCGCATCGCTCGTGACCACCTCCCACTCGCATCGATTGCAAACCACAACACCACCGACTCTGGATTGCTCACCAGCAATGTTGTCTTTTTTATCGGCAACCCACCAATTTTTCTAGCGAACCACAATGCCGCCTCACTCTCATCTTCACTCATCGGAGTAGCAGGAGCTTGCAATCACCATCTTCCATTTCTGACTTGGAGTAGCCCTCGTTCGTGGGAGCAGCCCACTAGATTGCACCACCACATCTCGCCAACTGGCACTTAACCTGTCTTTTCGGTTGATGACCCATCCATTTATTTAATTATAAACCCACCAGAAAATCTATCTTTCCTCTCAGGCTGGGCCACCAGAAGTTACGCCTCTCATACTCAAGATCCATCTTAATTGTTTTGGCAATATCACTTGAAACAAAAATCTCCTGTCAACCTTCAGTCGGTGGAAATAGTTACACGATGTCAATATTAGTGGTGGTCTCTTGATGGGTGTCATATACATAAACTTATGGACAGTCCAATTACTTATCTGCAATTAACAAAAAAATGTCAATAACTCATGGGGCGGTCATTAGACATGGGCCGGGTTATAACAAATAAACCAACCATTCTTTAAAAAAACACCCTCCTTCCTTCTACGATCCACATCTTCTTCTTCAACCCTCATTTGTCTTCAATCGATCTGCAAACTTCCTCCCATTTCTTCGACCTGCGAACTTCCTCCTCCTCCTTCTTCTTCAAACATTCCTCCTTTTTACGATCGATCAATTCCTCCCTTCTTCTTCGATCATTGAATTTTTGGAACCGCATGCAGAATTGTAATTGCCACATATGTAGATCATGTACATAGTTAGAAATGATCGATCGATGATCCTACTCCGAAGAATTTAATACTGTGTTTATGCTATTAATCAGAATATAATTTGTGCTCCTAAAATACATACTTTTTTACCTGTTTACCAAACACTAAAATATGTTTAGATTATAATTTAAACACTTACAAGACCTTTCAAATACATCCATGGGTTAGTTTATCAAGAAGCTATGCCCGCCGCCCCGTTCCTCTCTTCCTCCATATTTCCAATCTATAAATAACCCAACAAATCATTTCCTCATTCATAATCAAATCCCACTTCTTCTCCAATCTTTCTTAAAAATCAACCAAGTTAATTACATAAAAAAATGGCTGCACCGTCCTTTCCAAAATCCCCGTTCCTCGGTTCCTCGGCCACCATGAAAGCATCACTAACTCCTATGACCAGAAAATCAATGAAACCCATATTCGCACCTACGACTCCATGATCTGCGACTCCATGGAAAGCCTCCAGGTGCTTCCCATGGACACCAGGCCGAGCATCGCTGTTGGGATCATCGCTCTGTACGCGATCAGCCTGTCCACTTCACTGTTTGTACTCGTTTCTTAGCTCATAGGGCTAACCGAGTAATTGATGGGATCGGATCATCCATTGATCTTGGTTTGCTTGTTGAATGGTTCGAAAGAGGCAACTTATACCCAATTATGCTACTACTATTACTAATACAAAAATCTGGCATGGAAGTTGTTCTAGTTGGAATTAGCATTTTAATTACTTGCTTTTTTTCTACTACTCCTATATGAATGTAAGGTTGTAAATAGCATATGCATCTATAACATATACCGGTTGTTCTTTCTTAATTTTGTGTAGCTGGTTTTTTGCCTCTGTTTGGCAGAGTTGTGCTTATATGTCAAACTGACTTGTTTTGAAAGTAGGGGGAGACCGCCTTCTGGTTTTCCTCCAAAATTAGCTTCTACTTTCAAAATAATCTATTTTTTTGCACTTTACCAAGCACTAAAAAATTATTTGCTTATAAGCACAACATCTTATAAACTCTGCCAAACAGAGCCTTTATCTCTCTGACGTGAACCTGGTGTCATTGAAAATCGGGGCATAGTGAGTTGATAATACTTGCATATAGTTGTTGTCCTAATTATTCCTATCACTTGAATGCATGCAATTAAAGGCGGTTCTTGAGAAACGGTCTTTAATTAGGACCCGTGGAGGACTACGAATTCAGAACTCTCACCTAAGTCACGCCGAAAGTTTTAAAGGCACTTTTAAATTGATTAAAATGGGTATCAATTAAAGGTGGTATTGAACTTTTGAGCCCAAGTATATATAGCTAGCTAGGGTTTTTTCCCCCTTTATTTTTTTTACTAAGGCCAAATGGATCTCCGCCGTGATCCTCTCCCTTATTTTCTTTCCTAGAAACTAAAACCCTCCACCGCCCACCCTCCTCCGCCACCACCCTCACATTGTTGTCCACCCTCACACCACCTTCCAGCCTCACCTTCATCGCTGAAGTTTCACCGATTGGATCTCTACCACTTGCCTCTGCCACTGAACCGCCTCTGCCACTGAAGCCCTTGGCCACTATTGGGTCTCCTCTGCCGCTACCACGCCTCCGCCTCCGTTGATTGGATCTCCTTCGCATCGCTTACCTTCGCCCATTGGGTCTTCTCTGCCAGTGAAGACTCCATCGTTGAAGCCCTTGGTTTCCACCGGGTCTCCTCTACCATTCCCTCACCTCCGCCTCCTTCGATTAGATAACTGTCACATTGCTCACCTTCGCCGTTGAGTCTTCTCTGATGGTGAAGACTCCACCGCTTGGTGTTCGCCGCTGAAGACTATGTCGCTCTTTGTGTCCCCACGACTGTTGTTGTTCCTTTGTTGCAATGTTATTGTTCCTTCGATGTTTTTTTGTTGCTGGGTTGCGTCCTCCGTCGCTGAAATCCAACAGATCTGGCTAGCTTTGCTACGCTGCTAGTAGCTATTTTTTGGAGCCTCAGAAATAGGTTCTGAACTTTAATCAAATGCAGTTTTTGAATTGCCTTTAATCAAATTGGCAGGTCCAGAGCCGACATAACTGTCTTTAATAGGCCTTCCTCCACTAGTGTGTCTACTTGAAAAGTAGCTAGTAGTAAGTTGAGTGTCGTCCTCAAAGACAAAAGGGTTTAAAAGATAGATTCGTATAGTAACACACATGAGAGTCAGCAAATGTGCATGTAGTAACCATGGTAGAGGAGGGGGAGTGAGGGTTTGTGTGAGTCAATGTCTAACAGCTACTAGCATGCAAATCTAAATAACAACATAAATAAGATAATAAAGAGCCTCAGGGAATTTTAATTGCATGTTTAATATTTGCATTTGATCCTTGATTCCTATTTACACAAGAGTCATGTTTCCTAATTTATGCTTTATCACACCATGTGGAAAGGTTGATTTACCGAGAACTCCAATGATGACTAATATACTGGTTCTGCCCCCCTCAAAATCTCACCTCCTTTAGATATAGCTAGCGGCGCTTTACACTACCACCCAGACCCCCATTCCCAGGGTTAACAAACCTGACAATGTGCAGTAAATTAAACATGTGAGCAGCATGACTTATGGAGACCCACCATTAATACCCTTCTAAGACTTATCATCTACAACCCAGAAAATTAGTACCTCATCTATTATCTCTAGGGGGGTGTATAATTTACCTAGTTGCTACAAACAAGGAATATGAACTTTAGAATTAACCTATGGCCCAAAAAATCAACAATATTACCGACCCACTCGCCGTGTAACTCCTGTATCGTTAATTGACCAACCTAATTAAGTATTTAAACCTAATATATTCAAGGAACCAAAAATCATGCATATTTGTTACTCCTAAACATGACCTTCACATTGACCTTTGATCAAACCCGAGAAAAAATATAACCTTCCCGAGCCTAGTGCTAAATCATGCAATGATCTTAATAAGTTGTATATCCTAACCTTAATCATGCATAATCATAGTCATAAGCATTAAAATACAAGATAATAATGATAAAAAGGCATATATAGTATAAATAAAAAAATCTCACAAATCTCTTATTAAACATGTTTAACAAATGCTCCCAAATATTAATCTACTTAAAACTGACAAAACACATAACAAATTTGGGCTTTAAAGACCTATATGAGATGAAATGAATGAAAAGAGAAGAAAAAAGTACAAAGAATAACGTTAAAATCCATCTCTTCCCATTTTGTCCAAAGGACAAAGTGTTGCTTCTATAGTGTGAGGTGGGAGAAGGAAAATTTGCTAGTCAAAACCTAGTCACATGGTCATCACAAACCGTTCTAACTAGTACGGATCGTGTAGATTTGAACGGTCTATTTCCGGGGCCTTAGTCTTGGATCTTGATTAACACATTTGATTACACAGACCGTGTAATTTTACACGATCCGCTTCCTCGAACCTTGATATTCCAAGTTTTGAACTTTCTAATTAGCACATATAGTGTAATTTTCATTGTCTGTTTCCAGGGGTTGTTTTCCATGGCTACTGAGTGCATAGTTAGTGTAATATTACACAGTCAGTTTCCTGGAACTAGAATCCCTTCCTTGATGCCAACTTCTGAGCGGCTCGACCAGTGCAATATGAACAACTTCCAAATTTGGGCTTCAAAAATTGGTCTTTTTCTTCCCTTCCCTTCTTTCGATCAAAGAAATCTTCTACGACTTCGTGAAGTGGCCTTTAATTATATACCAACCTATCAATTGGCCTTTTATCTACTAATGTGCTTGCAAACGGCCTGTGATAGTCTCCAAATAAGCTCATGAAACAAGTATAAATTGACCTATTCATAGAGGTAAATACACTAGACACTAACTACTTACAAAATAGAGAAATTAGGGCAAATAACCATAGAAGGTGATTCTAATCTCCTATCATATAAAATACCTACAAACCCACCGACAAAAAAATGTAAAAAGGGGTGTTAATTATTCTAAGAAAACATCAAATTCCCATGTCATCAAATACCTACACTTAGACCTTTAATCGTTTTCGAATAAGAACAAATAAAGTTCTACCTAAGGTGGTTTCCTAAGCTATATTCCCAAAGCACAATCAAAACATTATTCCTAGAACTACCCTAACCCAAAACATAAAGGCTTGCCAACCCTCACATCCCAACCCTAGGCGTTCTAAATCAAAAAATCAACAAAAATATTATCATAATAAGAATGGGGTAAAAATATCCAAAAAAATTAGAAGATACCTCACTCTACCCTGAAATCCAACAAATAGGCAAAAACAAGAGAAAAATTCAAATAATTCATTTTCTCTCAATTTCTTTCATTTTGCTGAGGAGCCCTCTCAGAATTCTATCCTACATTCTCTTTTATTTTAAAGCTCACACCGCACATTTTCCTGCACTATCTAGGCCTCTCATTTTTAATTAAATTGTCCTTTCGGGTTTTTGACCTATCCGACCCCTTAATTTTTCCTAAGTTGCACTTTCAGATTTTCAACTAAGCGAGTTTTTTTTCAATTTTTTATTTTAAAAATGAAGATCAAAATGTTCCCTAAGAAGCTCCTTATTACGATAAAACAAAGTCAAAACATCAAACATAAAAACTTTACCAAAAACATCCAAAGGTGTCCCAACACCTACAAACTAAAAAACACAAAACACAAAACAGAGAAAAATAGGAAATGTCATGTAGAAAATCAAAAGTGTTTTCCCAACTCCATCACACTTAATGTATGCATTATCCTCAATGCATGAACCATATGCTCCAAAGTGTCTAAGGGGGAAGAATGGGTGGACGTCTGGAATGCCTGGTTGCACACCTCTGCCAGCACCCATCCTCCTTCTTTCTAGGATGCTTCTAATCAAATGGACCACGCCACCTTCAATACTAGCTACCTATCCTATCTAATATATCCTCGTGATTATCATCGTAGTCATTCTCCCTATGATCGATGTAGTCCCACTCCAACCTATGGTCTTAATCCAGATGATAAACTCTACCCTCTAAGGAGTAAAATCGATGACCATAATCATCCACAAGGTAGCCTAGCTCGTCGACGCGGGTGCTCGTGTTGTTAATATCATACCCATACCAATTAGTAGAGCGAACATGCCCTTCTACTGGACACCCTGGCCTCAAATTGGTGGCTAATAGTCTGTAGCGTCCCGATATTCACTTCTCTATAGTGTTATGAGGAAATACCGGTGGTATCCCATACCATGGTGATTGCTCCCACTAATGGTACAGGGGTGATTGAGGTTGAAATCTCCACTAATGGTGCAGGGATGGATGAGAAGATGGTTACAGATGCTTCCACGGATGATGAGGCGGGCTAAATGGATGATGGGAAGACTACTATAAGTATGGATGCAACTAAGAAGACTGACCATCAAAGAACTGGTGTAGAGCATTATGTGGTTGTTCCTCAATCAGCTCAAGCTTCTGCTGTTCAAGATACTGCTCTGCCTCAACATCAGAGCCACCCTGCTTAAGACCTAAGGCGGCGTAGGACTCATGTCTAAACTCTGTATATGGGCCTACTTTCAAGGCCTCAAAGGTGTGATCCTTCCTATAAGCAGTCATCCACTCCAACGAGAGTCTCATAAATTGAGTAACCTTTCCACCATATAGTCAGATGAAATGACGACCCTCCAATCTGAGCATCATGGCATCAACTAAGGCACCAAGTATCTATGTGTAGATGGCAGAATCATCACCAATCCAGTCACTCGCATTTTCCAGAGCCTCAATCCTAAAGCTAGGTTTGTGATAATGGCTCCCATAGAAATATGAACGATGTTTCTCATAGATGCCTTATATAATCAATCAACATATGTCTCCACACAATCAGGGTAGCTCGTGCTATTAGTCATCGACCATAAGTGGAAGAAGTCATTTATACTGCATTTAGTAGCCTCTCCATGACAGAAAATGGTCATAGAAGTCAACCAGACTATGTATCTATGTCCAGGATATGTCCAGGATAAAGGATATCTAAGCTCTTGCTCTTCTTGTCCTTGTTCCTGCCTGTGACCCTCTTCCAAAAAGTCTCAAGTGAAAACCGACAAACTTCGCATCAAAGCCCCAAACCTTGTGATATTTCTTCCACCTGAAGTGGGTGGCATATTTTCTATAGGTCAAAGAACGATGTTTACCATCCAATTGGAAGTGGATAGCCTTCTCCCTTGAACACTTCATTCCCCTATAAAAAATGGAGAGTAATTCCAAAGTACACATATTATAGGTGGCCCCCTTCTTCTTCAAGAACCTATGAAGACCGACAATCTTCATCAAATACTTCACGGGCTTGTAAAGCCTGAGTGTCTTCAAAGTGTCCTTGTCCACAAATTTTGTCTCTGAAAGAGCCTTACGTTCAACGTTCTCCCACCTCCTCTTGTGCTCCTCCTCGGGATTTTACAACCTCAAGTAATTAAGGAGCAAACAAGGTGGCAGGTCCAAGCACACTCCCCATCTTAACAATCAATAGTTAAATGGCAACAACAATAGAACAATAACAACAAGCTTTAATTTTAGGGAAAGAGATCTATACACACGCTTATTTGTACACCAATTTATACACCAAATCTCAACCATCCATATTACATAATCTCAGACATTCTAATTTTAGTAAAAAAAAAAAGAATTAAAGAATGAGTGATATTGTGTTAGATGGATGGTTGAGATTTGGTGTACAAATAAGGGTGTCCAAAGATCCCCCACCCTCTCTCTCACACACACACATGTGCACACACACACATATGTATTTTTTTTTATCTATGATGGATGGACTATATAATTTTACTCTAATTTCTAAATAACTTTCATATTCTAGTTTTATTTTTAATTTCAATACAACAAACATTATGGATGGTATTTTTTTCTTGAAGAATTGACTCGGGTGCATATTGAACTTGACTTATTTATATTTAAGATAACAAAAAATTTATTTAGTGAAGAAAGAATTAGAATGTTAGACCCATTTATGACCTATTTTGGATCCAAAATCGGTTAAACCCATCAGGTTTGAGTATGAGTATAAGATTTTTAGACCCTATGATTCAGATCGAGTCCGGATCTAACTAAACTTTTTAGGGATGAGTCTGGGTATTATTAGACTCGGTCCAGACCCAGACCCAACCCATGATAAGCCCTATTCACGGGTATCGTAGCTCGAAGGAGAGGAAGTAGAAAAGGGCTTCTAGGTGGAGGTTCTTATGATTGGTCCGTGCCACATGGAACAGACTGGAATGGTCGGAGGGGAGGTTACGGTTCATTCAGCATAGAACATGTAATCTGGCACGGTTAATTCTGGTTCATGTGTCACGATCCGTCCAGCCATGGGCTTTTCAGCCCATTTGACTTCCATTTTGGCCCAAAACCTATTTTCTGCATCGAAGGGCATAAACACACAGCATAAACCCATTCTTAACACAAACAATCATTTCCTAAAAACACACCAAAATGAAATCAAAACAAACACCGTATCACAAAATTAGGAAAATTGGCAAGGCGTATATTTATTGTCTTCATCACCATTTATTTTTCAAATTTTCTTAGTATTAATTCAACACTACCTTAGGGTCTTGGAAATCGTCATCTGCAGTTCCACTCTCAATGACCTCCCTGTGGAGAGGTCGCCACATTTACTTTGGCTTATACCATACCTTTGGAGCCAAATGCCAAGTATGTCATTTCTCACGAGTGTTGGAGTGTTCAGGCGTTTCTTGGACTGAGGAGGAGGGGAAGGAGGTTTTAGTTCATTCTTTTGTTCCCCAATCCACTGCATGTTAGTGTCAACAAGTGTATCACAAAACTTATCGTTTGGAGGAAAAAAACACACTAACAACATACTCAACATCCCTACTAAGACCCTATCTAGTTCAGCTTATTTCATCTCCAATAAATTCAACTCAACTTTTTTCAGCTCTTCTCAACCTTCTCAGATCTTCTCAACCCTTCTCAACTCTTCTCAAATAATCTCAGCTCCAATCAACTGAACTCAACTCAGCTCTTCTCAACTCTTCTCAGTCCTTCTTCACTCCTCTCAACTCTTCTCAGTTCTTCTCAACTCAGCTCTAATAATTTCAGATTGTTTACTTTCAACTCCATTCAAATATTTTAATTTTAAAATTTTCTTTAATCTATTTGGAATTTGAAACTTATAGCAAATGTGGTTCATATTTGATTGTATAAATTATTATAATTCATATTACTTGAAACTCGATAATGTTAGGGTTCGAATTCTGTGATTACATAATAATATTTATATTATGTATTAAATTTTAAATAAATTATTTAATTCACATGCTATTATTTATATCATGATTTATTATTAATTATTATTTAATTAGTATATTAATATGTAATATAATTAAATAACTAAATTGATTACATTTAACATATTTTAATTAACATACTCCCTCTGTTTCTCTATTTGTGACACCATAGGTATATGTGCTTTGATTTGGGTGAAGAAAATGAATGGATGAAATTGAATGTAAAATGTAAAAAGTAGAATGAGTGGATGAAATTGAAAGAATCTTGCCAAAAATGGAAAGTGTGTTATTTTAAAAAAAATTCAATAAGGTAAGTGTGCCACAAATAGAGAAACAGAGAGAGTATTATATTTTTAATTATTAATTTTTTAAAATATCATGAAATTTTGAAATCTTAATTTAAAAATTATTTAATTAATTCTCACTTGGTGTTTCAATTTTACTTATGAATTTTACAAGGATTGAATACGGTAAAAAGTACAATGTAAAAAATGTAAAAAATAGATAATTATCAAAGATAAATTATATCTAAATTATTAAATAGTGTTGTAAATTATGGAAGTATACATCTTCTGCATAGTAATATTAATATTGTATTCGTTTACATTTATACTACCAAAACTGATGTGCGTAGAACATCTCTCATACAAGGAGGGTGTATTATATAGGTTGAATTATTTTACGCTTATATATTTGGAGTTGTTTGGTTTTAAAAACTTTTTCAAGGTTCGATAACGTCAGGGTTTGAATTCTAAAATTACATCATATAGTAATTTTTTAAATAAATGATTTAATTCACATGCACTATTATTTAATCATAATAAATTATTAATATGTAATATAATTTAACCGTTATCTTCTTTTAAATTTTTTTTCAATTAAGTTTTATTCAATTCAGTTTACTTCAGTTCGGTTAAATTTGATTAAGGTCGTTTCAGTTTCATTCAATCCTGTTCGGCTAGACAAAGTCCACTTCTGTTTCCTTCAGTTCAGTTTAGTTAGTGTGATTCATTTCACTTCACCTTTATTTAGTTGGGTTCATTTTGATGCAGTTCGGTTCATTTTTATTCAATTTAGTTCAATTTGATGTAGCTCAATTTAGTTTGATTTGTTTCTATTCAGTTTTTTCATTTCAGTTTAGTTTGATTTAGTCAATTTAATTCATTTCATTTCAGTTTGACTCAGTTAAGTTCAATTCAGCTCTTCTCAACTCTTCTCAACTCCAATCAACTCCAATCAACTCAGCTCTTCTCATCTCTTCTCAACTTTTCTCAACTCCAATCAATTCAGCTCAACTTTGATTCAGCTAAACTGGACAAGGCCTAAATTGAGGGACCTATTGTGTAATTATTGAAATAGTATATATGTCACAAAATATAACAGAAATTTTCATTTTCCCCTCCTCTTCTGACCGGTAACAACCTCTGATGACGGTTACCACCGGTTTCTGCCAGATTTACGTTGGTCTCCGCCGCTTCCGCCAGTAACTCACCGCAACATCACCAGGAATCTGCCGGCTTAATCGTTCCACTGCGATTCTTCTTCTGCCATCGGCGAAATCGATGTGACTCAGGCGATCTGGTTCTTCTTCTCTGGCGATCTGGTTCTTCTTCTCCGATTATCAATGCGACTCCCGCGGTGATGTTGACATAGCTTCGACCACGACATTCGATCTACAACGCAAGATCTGTAACGGCGCTACAATGGAGGTGATGATGGCGTTGCAATCTTCGATGACGATGGTGCTGCAATGGGAAAGGAAGAACGGCGAAGGAAGACTATGAAGGAGAACGACGAGCTGATTCGAGAGAGAATGCGTGTGAGATTCACGCGCCTGAAGGTAGGAGACGATGGGCGTGTATCTCATGTGCTACCGGAGGTGATAACATTTCTCGGCAGCGATGGTGGAAGCGGACGGCGGTGATAGAGGACGGTGGCGACGGCGGTGATAGAGGACGGTGGCGACGGCGGTGATAGAGGACGGTGGCGACGGCGGAGGCACACTAAGGTTCTGCTTCATGAGATGAGGTTTAATATTGTGTTCTACTTTTTTTAAAGACTTGCTGAGCTTTAATAATTGCTTGAATAGGCTTTTTGTCAACATTGCTTGTTTGGTCTAGTGGTTAGCACTCTTGTTGTTGAGGTTCAGGTCTCGAGTTTGAATCTCCGTGTCACCTTTATTTTGAACAATTTATGTTCTTGATGTATATCCTGAGTATGTTCTTGATGTATATGCTGAGCCTTAATATTATTTGACTAAGTGTATGTTCAATAAGAGTATTTGGTGTAGTGGTTATTGCTCTATGCTTTGATGTTAGTGACCTGGGTTCAAATCCCACGAGATTTATTTTGGAAGAATTTTTATTCTTGAGTTACTGTAACTTTTTGCTGATGTTTGTAGTTTTTTTCTCTTATGTTGATGTTTTTCAATATTCGCGTGAAGTTTAATTGATACTAATTGATATTTTTTTCCTATTTTGGTTTATATGGATTGATATTTGTAGTTTTTTAAAATTTTCTTATATTAATGTTTTTCATTTTCGGCTGAGGTTTTGGTAATAGGAGTTGATGTTTGCAGTGTTATTTTCTGATGCTGATGTTTTTCATTTTTCAGATGAGGTTCAGGTGTTAAGAGTTGATGTTTGTAGCTTTTTGGTGATATAGGTTGATATTTGTAGTTTTTTATAAAATAATTGTTGAAGTTTTATGATTTTTGCGTGAATAATTTATACTCTTGAGATACCGTAGTTTTTTGTTAATGTTTATTTTCTCATGTTGATGTTTTTCATTTTCCAGGCGAGTTTTATTTAATATGAGTCGATGTTTTATAGTTTTTTGGGTTATATGGGTTGATATTTTTTCCTTTTTTCCTCTCATGTTGATGTCTTTCATTTTTCGTTCAGTATTAGGTGATACTAGTTGATGTTTGTAGTTTTGGGTGACATAGGTCAATTTTTTGTAGTGTTTTGTTTTCTTATGTTGACATTTTTCATTTTCTGGGTGAACTTTAGGTGATAGGCATTGATATTTTTAACTTTTGGTTGATATTAGTTGATTTTTGTTGTTTATTTAAAAAAATATAATTGATGCTTTGTTGATTTTTTATTATTTTGAGTTGATGTTTTGTTAGTTGTAGTCGACGTTTTTCATTTTTTTATTTGATTTATATATATATTGCAGTTTTATTTGTTTTTTAATATATTTTTTGCTCAAATTTTTTTAATTGATATTTTATTATTTTTAGTTGATGTTCTGCTATTTTTTGCAGATGTTTATAATTTTTAGATCGATGATCATATTAATTTATTGCATTTTAAAAATATTTTTAAAATATTTTTTGAATATTTTTTGCAGACTGCATAAAATGAAGGGAAAAATTGGACAGAAAAGCCCCTCAAAATATATTAGCGATAGGTCCCTGTAACCTTATTAGATATAGGTCCCTTAAAAATTATTAAAGATGGGTCCCTGGAGTTTGAATATAGCTAGAATTGCATAATAGCCCCTGCCTAAAGTTTACACTGCCTCAGAGGAGACCATCTCTTTTGAGTATGTGTAATTTTATTTTTAAAAATTCAAATTTTGATCAAAGTTTTATTAATTAAGGCATTGAATGTTCTTGATTATTAAATTTTAATTATTTAATTAATTTAGAATAATAAAATATTAAGTAATAATAATTAAGGTTAATAATTTTAGAAATTAGTTATCTTTTTTTGGGTATGATTTTGCCTAATATACTTAGTTTATTTAGTAATGTTAAATTATTAAATATGGAAAATAATAATAATTAAGGTTAATAATTTTAGAAATAAGATGACATAATTATTTTGGTATTGTTAATTGCATAATTTGTTATCTGATGTGGTCCCAATTTGTTTTACTAGGCCATTCATTTTAGAAATGAATGTATATATTAATTGGAATTAGTGCAGGGTTATAAGTGACTAGTATGGTTCAAGTAGATATTTAAATACGGTTTGCATGTAGTTTATTGAGTATTTAAACAAATACGGTCTGCATACCATTTAATTCTGACTTTGTCTCCTACGAGACCGTCTCATGGTGAGACCAAGGACTAGAGAAAAATAGCAAAAGAGCAAACCAAATTTGGGGGCAGAATTTGAAAAACTTTGGACTCGGGGTAATTAACAAAAAACGTGAAAAATATGGGGGACCAAACAACAAATAATAAAAAATAACCGCAAACCAGACTGATCTCCTTCTTCCTCCTTCTCTATCCCGTCACCGCCTCATCTCTTCGCCTTCGCCTTCACCGCCGTCTCCACCATCGCCATTGATATTCTCCGTGTCGATGCTATTTTTCAACTATCCTGTCATCGTCGTCTTCAGTTTATTAGTCACCGACGTCGATATCCTCTGCGGTGCTGCCATTTTTCTATTCATCCTCCATCGTCGTTTTCAATTGTTTGGACACTGACGTCAGGATTAGCTACACAGGAACTTCAATCGCTAGGGTTCGTCGTCGCCGGCTTCATCTTCAGTCACTAGGGTTAGATGAAGAATTGGAGAAGATGGAGAATTGGAGAATCTAGCGACTGAATCAGAGAAGATAGGGCTAGATGGAGGGAGCGAGATACTGGTGAAGGCAATCAAGAAGATTCCGGTGAGGAAGGGGAGGTTCAAGGAGGTGGATGGTGATTCAGGTGATAATCACCGAAGCGATTTTCCGGTGATGGAAAAATCAGCTTATTATACTCCCTCTGTTGTTTTTATTGTTTTTATGTTCAGTTTTCATTCTAGAATCTAGTTTGTGGAGAAAACAAAAGGCTCGCACAAGTAGTAAATACACAGTGGCAAAATTGATACTTCAAGAAAACCCAGCTCATTTACCATAAAAATTTCCTTCTTGATTCTCAGCTCATTGATTATCTCAGCTTTCATTATGTGTTTACTAGATTTCGATTGATGTAGAGAAGGTGCAAGGACATCGAATGATTTGGATAAAATGCTTGTTGTATTACTGCATAGTGATTTCTTAAGGGGCCAACATCAATCTCCCCATACCTTAAATGACAATGAGAGTAAAACTTGGAATCATAATTTAAAAATCTCCATGAATGCTTGTTGCTTCTCCATCAAACTAGGCCCTCTTGCTACATTCTCGGGATTACAGGTGTAATAAGTGATCCTTTCTAGTCCAATAACTTGAAGAACCCAATTCACAGATTGCCCTTCCTTCTTCTAACAGATCCTGAGCAGCCTTTCTGATTGATTAATGCAGTTGCGGATAATTATAGCTATACTTCATCAGCACAGGGATTAGTATGGTCTCAACATACCCCCAAACCTGAGTTACAAACTGCACTGGTGTGTTAGATACTCCATCAGTTATGGCAGTTTACAAGTCGAGAAGAAAAAACATCTCTATTTTGATTTCTTCTGACCAAAAGGGAAGAATTTTTTTCTCTCTTCTTCTTTCTTCGAGGGGGATGATAAATTCTGCCTTGGAAATTGTATTTTGTCGTTTATGAATATAATAAGTACATTACCAACAAAATTTAAAAGATCAAATCATACTATTGAAACATCAATAATACATCAAATAAAAATCTAATAATTAAAAATAAGAATCATCAATATCAATTTTTAAAAATGACATGTTGAAAATCTAACACATCAATTAAAAAGAAAACATAAGTTAAAAATTCAAAATTAAGATAGTAAAATATCTCAAACAAGTGTTGACAATATACATTCCACTGTTGTTGCATTTCAAAAAATTATTTTGATGTTCCACTTCTATCCACTGATATTATTATTTTTTATATGATAATTTAAAGATGTAACATGATACGTATCACTTTATGTCTATTACAGATGAACAAGACATAAAATATCATATACTGACAACTCAAAATCAAATGAATTCAATGAATCATCAACAAATACATATAAAATTAGCATATAAGAAGGTCAATCACCATAACTACCAAACCATTAGACATCATTATGTGCAAAAGGTTCAAATGCCCTAAAAACCACTAACATAAAAGTGAAAAAAATCCAAATCAACCTAAAACATCAACAACAATATAGTGTCTTGGCTCTAACAAATAAACCAATATTTATAAAACATTATTCTCACACAACACATCCCTAACAAGCGAATTCTACTTTCCCCCGACTTATTTTCCTTCATCGCTCGCTTATTCAAGGACTAGCCTTCTCTCCTACTGGTTTTGAAGACGTTGGCTCTTCTACTCCATCAGCGCATAGATCAAAAGGTCGACTAAGGTTCTCTGTTCAAGGGAACGCCTTCAAAGCATGCTTCCAAATACCATTTTTATTAACTCATCAATGGCATCGTAGAGCTCAGACATGGAAAGTATTCATGTTAAATAATTTAAAACATCACATACAGTACTAAAAACATCAACATCTGTAATTAAAATATCACAATAGCACAAATGACATCATTGAAAACTACATTAAGAAACATCAAATACAGTATTTAAAAACATCAACAGTACACACTAAAATATCAAAAGAACAAAACTGGACATTGGTTGCATACTTCAATATGAAAACACCACAAGCATCAAACACTTAAATTATAACAGCACACCAACACACATAACAATACTTAAAACCTAAAGCACGAAACATCAAACAGAAAATGAGAAACATCAACAACAGTATCTAAAACTTAATATCTGAAAATTAACAAAACTTACAGTTCCTACTTTATTCTCGATTGCAACAACAGTGAGTAAATATTTATAGACATCTTAAAAATAGAAATAACAACACAAAAATTAGCACAAATCGTAACAAAACCCTAAGACATCACACACAATCAAAAATGCAAATTAATTGCTCATTTAAGCATGAAAACACAACAAGCATCAAACACTGAAATTAAAACATCATATACAGTATTAAAAAACAATATCTGAGATTAAAACATCACATTAGCACACATAACATGACTGACAACTAGATTGTGAAACATCAAATACAATATTTAAAACATCAACCACAATATCTAAAATATAACATATGAAAAATAACAAAACTTACAAATCCTCTTTCCTTCGATTGCACCAATAGTGGGCAAGCGTTCTTAGACATCTAAGAAACAACAACAAAAAACACAAAAATTACCACATATAGTAACAAAACCCTAAGATATCACACATAATCAAATACAACAAAGTTGAACATCAACTGCACACTTTAAATACTACAAGCATAAAAAATTGATATTAAAACATCACACCAGCACAGATAACAGTACTTAAAACCTAAACATCAAACATAAAACTTGAAACATTAAAAATAGTATTTAAAACATCATATCTGCAAAATAACAAAAATGTACAGATCCTCTTTCCTTCTTGATTGCAGCAACAGTGGATAAGCATTCTTCCTCATCTAAAAACAACAAAAACAACACAAAAATTGCCACAAATTTTTAAAAAATCCTAAGATATCACACACAATAAAATTGAACATCAATTGCACACTTAAGCATGAAAACACAACAAGCATCAACGTTGAAATTAAAACATCACACAAACACAGATAAAACACTGAAAGCCTAAAACATGAAACATCAAGCTGAAAACGAGAAACATCAATAACCGTATCTAAAACATCACAACATAAAACTTACGAATCCTCCTTCTTTCTTGATGCAGCAGCAGAGAGGCAATTCTTCTTAAACATCTAACAAACAGCAGCACCAACACAAATATTAGCACAAATTCGTGAGAACAACTCACAAAACAAAAACAAATAGAGAAATCCCCAAATATTACTCCCTATAACCTACAAAAAACCCTAGAATATTTCATGAACCAAAGAAAGTAAACATTTTTTTAAAAAAACCAACAACAACAAAAATGTATACAAATCTGAGCAAAGACATTACCTTCAAACATAAACACGAAACAAATGCCGCAATGCGTTCGGCCACCGAAAACCGAAGATAAAACCGAAATATTCACCGGAAAATGAAGCACATCTTCTCTGCGTTCATCGCAAATCACTGTGCACAACAAATATGGAAGAAAATGGAGAAAGCGGTCGAATTGAAAGAAGAAAGAGGTTGAACGGAGAGAAAATAGAAAAGGGGGAGAAGAATGCAGCAGAAGAAAATGAGAGGAGGGAGAAAATGTGAGAAAATTGTAAGAGGAGAAGAAGAAATATTGATATTTATACCTGGACTTAAATGTAAAATAATGAAATTTCACATCCAGCCCCTGAACTTTTAAAACTTCAATTAGAAACTCCATGCTGAATTCTTTACAATTTAACCCCTGGTCTTACAGTAAGACGGTCTTATAAAAAACTTTGTCTTTAATTCTATGTTGTAAATTTATTTAAACTTTTATTATTTAAGTTGAAATAAATTGTAAGTTCGATGAGAAGATTGAAGGATGTGATCCAACAGACAAGAAGAAGAGTTTGTCAAGGTTTGGGGGCTATACTAGGATCACTTTAGTCACATTTATTTATCTTTTTGTATTATAAATGCATTCGATTGGTTTATGTGTGTGAGATGATTATAAACTCAATTCACTAGTGATCAAACTAACATAATGAACCACGGTCCCAAAAGCAATAATGAACAATAATTTACCTTTCTGAAACAAGAACACCAATTAAGCCCTTGATCACTACTGCATATTTCGCCAGAGCGATTATAACATTTCTAATCTTGGGACAAATATGGGTAGACCTAATGAAAGGTGTCTACATATTATTTTTGGCTTGCTTGTCAATATCAGTGAGGGGTGCTCAGATTTTGAGGCAAAAAGATATAGGTACATTGGATGTACCATATCGACCAAAATCGGGTAGTATTGGATAATAAAAACAAAACCTTTTTCAAAGAAATTGTGACCCGCCCTCTCCCGGTGTCGCTAATAAACACAAAACCTTTTTCACGAGAGATGCACTCACTAAACCGAGAGGAGGATGTTTCAAGGATCAAATATAGAAATTTATATTCTTGCTCCCATTCTAACTACTATACTATTTATGGGATAAATAGTGGCAAGACCGGGGTCATCCACAGATATGCTAGGAATTTAAAATTTAACTACACATAGCCGCGATCGGACCATGGGTCAGGAATAGCTAGTATTGCTAAAACAGCTTTTTGGGGGGGGGGGTCACTAACAACTACGAGCATGCGAAACACCAGAGATCAAAACTGCATAATTCTAGCACTTTGGGAGTATTTGAAAATCATGATCGGTGTTGTGTTTCAATGCTCGATTCTATCACATTAAAGATGTACAAGCCTATTCTAGTGTCTATGACACATAGTGGGGTCGATGGTCAACACTTCCACATACCTGTCACGTAGGGTGTGCGTGTAATCTTCCATCGGCACCGCCTCCGTAATTAGGGGAGTGCAACAAGGGCTCATCCTGCTATGGAAATCTGAATCTCTCCCATATGATTACATCCCGAGCACTTCACCATGAATGCTTCTCCGTAGACTTACAGAAGCAAAGGGAGTGAAGCACCTTATCGATGGATCTAGCGTTGCAACTCACACTAACCCTAGCTTTTTACTAACACTATCTCTATCTGTAACCCTTTGGGCCAATTTTCTGGCTAAGACTAGTGTATGGTCGATTGTAACGTTGGCTCGGTGACCCATAGACACACACCTATACGGTCCCGGACTATCATTACCCCAAGCATATCTATGTTTCCTTACCCGAGGGATATCAATAATTGCTCCAAAATGAAAGTATACTACATTGAGTGCCATTCTTAGTGTGACAATTATGCAATTAATAAGAACATTAAGAACAAGGCAACATAATAATCATAAAAACAAAGAAATAGGTAGATCTATAGAATCTCCCAAAACAAACGCCTAATCATGAATACAAATACAAATCTCATGTTAACTAACAACTCCCTAAGC
Organism: Rubia tinctorum; assembly: GCA_032355605.1. Classification (NCBI taxonomy): domain Eukaryota; kingdom Viridiplantae; phylum Streptophyta; class Magnoliopsida; order Gentianales; family Rubiaceae; genus Rubia; species Rubia tinctorum. The sequence continues at coordinate 21,089 of JAULKM010030978.1, read as the reverse complement.
ATTGAACCTAAATATTTCATTAGATTCAATACCTTTGGGGAAAATAAAGAGAAGAAATGAAAAGCTTTTAGAGAGAAGGAAGAACTCGTTTCTCTCTCTACACTACTCTTAAGAGTCTAAAAAGAGTATAAACTTAAACCCTAGTAGACATAGGTTGATGTATATAGTAGTAGGGAATTAAGCCATGAAAAATGCTCAAAATAGGCAAAAAAAATCCTAGCAACCGCAAATGGCACGGGCTGTCTAGCCGAGCACGGTCATTCCGGATGGAGGCCGGTATGATCTGTGTCACCAGGCACGGCCATACTGGTTCATGCTGACACGGGCTGGCTGGACTGGCACGACAATGTTGCCTCATGCTAGCAAGCGTCGTGTGGCCTAGCACGGCCGTGCCGACCGATATAGGTCATCAGTTGTTCCTTCATTTTTTATGTTTTAATTCGGGCGCCTGTGTCGTTTAGCACAGCCCGTCAGCTGGAAGCAACTATTCATCAGTTGATAGGTGCAGGCCGTTTAAATTCTTGCGGGGCGTCAGCTGGGAGCCATTTTCTAAGCAAAACGGTGGTCGGCCGTGTCGTTCTTTGCATCCCCTGGTGTTACGGGATTATCATGGTCCAAGATTCTTGGTCCTTAGTCCCTTCCCCATTGCAGGCTGACCCGCTTAATGTAGTGCTGAGAAAACTCTTGCTCCAACTCCTTTTAATAGATAATCTTTCAGTGCTTGTAAATTACTTGTATTCTAGTTCTAGTGCCAGGCAGCTAAGAGGCATAGGGTCTGTGAGCCCTATTAGCTTTTTACCTCTTTTGTTCTTGTACCTGGTACTTCTAATTACTTCCGTACAACATATATAGAGTAATGAACTTCATACTTGGTTACCTCTTTTGCAATATAAGTTAGATTGAGCTTTCACCCCACAAAGTTATTGGTTTCTACTTGTACTGCATCCTAAGTAAAATAGTACATACACTCTATTTCAGTGTTTGCGTTTGCTACTCCATTATGGTTTGGTCTAGAATGCCACATCCCTCTAAATTCTGGGTGTGCTTTCCAACCACCTGCTGAGTGTGACGTCTGTGGAGCCTAGAAAGAGTCTTTACGTTCTAGTATTGATCTTTTCAAGGTTCTCCTGACTCAAGAAGGGAGACCCGTGACACGTAGGTTGGTCTTCATATTTTTGGAGTTGAAACAACACAAGCCGTGCAAACAGGCATGAACCATGTCCATACTTAGCCTCACAAAATATTGGGGTGACACAAGTCGACTTGCATCAAACGGTCCATGCCAGAAGGCTATGGCACGATCGTGTTGAAGGTCACGGTCGATGCCGACTGCCTCTGGCACAACCATGTCAGCTAGTTTGTGCTGGCTAGTACCGTCTGGTCAACTAGTGTCGCCGGTTGGTGCTGGGCATTCTTCCCGTTGATGCCACCATTCCATTTTTGAGAATGTTGTGCTCCGGCTCCGCCTTTTTCCAGTTCAATCACATATACTATCATGTTTTTGGTTCGTGGCCTTCTGTCTACTACCATCCTTGCAAATGTCCTTCAAATATCTTCTACCATCCTTGAGAATGGCCTTCAAACATCTTCTACCACTCTCGCGGATGGCCTTCTACAAGATAATGCCGAAGTCCTCACGCACAACCTACTAGTTAGCTCACAAAAGAAGATCTAGGTGCTCGTGAGGACAAAGTGTCCATTAGATTCAATTAAGTCCACAAAACTCGGGATTTATATAAAAAAATCAATAATGGTCATCCAAACCCTTTGTTATGTAAACTTAAATAAAACTATCAATCCACCAAACAAAACATAATAACAAACGTGTCAAATGTATTGGTTATTGCATGCATAAAGCTGCACATTAATCTCCCACGCTTAAAGCTTTACTCCTCATCGAGTTAACAAAAATGAGAAAAGAACCAAGAGAAATGTAGCATGCAAAGATAAGTTAGCCAAATCATTTAACTTATTCCCAAACTACCCCGGTTTCCCCAAAGATCGTAAGAACCTCACAACTCTCACTCACCCCGATGATGCTAAAGTAACCTATCCACCCAAAATCCATCCAAGGAAAAGGAAAAGGAAAAGGAAAAGTAAAATGATAAGTGTTAAACTAGCTTACTCCGTTAAAGAATCCACCAAAGACAATCCAAGAGATGTTGCCAAAGAAACCACCAAAGATAGTCCAAAAAATGTTCAAATTAGTTTTTGATTTCTCTCAATTTCCCTCATTTTGCCTAGGAGCCCTTTCGGATGTTCATCCTAGCATTCACACATGTTGAGCTCACTTCTCACCTTTTTCCAAATGGCCTCTCATTTTTTCCTAGGTTTTCCGACCTTTCCGGGCCTTGCCTCTCATTTTTACCTTGGTCCTTCAACCTAAGTCGCCTTTTTGGGTTTCCGACTTAGCTGGGTATATATATTTTTTTCATTTCTCAATTTTTTTCTTTTCAAAATGCTCTTAGCAGAGCTATTAGCTACATAAAAATAACTAAGAATCATAAGTTTTATCTAATCCCCTCCCCTTCCCCACACTTAAAGCTTGCATTGTTCTCAATGCATATACACAATCATAGAACATATATCAAGGGAAGGAAATAAGAGAGCACTCACAATGAAAAATAAACCTTAAAATATACCCTTGGTGGCACATTCATGGAATTTAATGAACATACTACCATCACCCCAATAAACTACTCCTAAACTCTAATCAAGCAAGTTCAATCACAACCACTATCATGCATCACAAATTGAATAAAGAATTGAATCACAATGGAGAGTTACCTCTTAGGTTTCGATATGTGTGTTTCGAGGGTTTCGAGGGTAAGTGGGTTTGGGTGGTATTTTGGTGGTGGTAGGGAATATATGGTGATTGGGATGTAGGAAGGTAAGTGAGCTTCACGGGTCGTGTACGTCTACACGCCCCCATGAATTTGGGAGTTTAGTTCTCCTACTTTTTCACCATTTTGAGCTTCACGAACCATGTACGTCTACATGGTCCGTGAGTTGGACTCCTTCTAAACCCCATTGTTTGCTTTCCTCCAAAAACCATATGCTTCCTACAAAACAAACATTCACACCAAGTGTAATAGTGTTCTAAAACCAAAAGCTAAATAGGAAAACACCAAAAAATACTAATTATCTACAACACAGTGCAATGGGACATCTTTCCTCCCCCTCACTTACAACACACACATTCCTCAAATAAGAAATATGATATGAAAAGAAGGGGAGGTAAACAAATTGATAGGCTATCACAACTTCCCAATGCCTTTTTCCACCTCAATATCCTCAAATCTACCCCAACATGCAACTCAAATCAAGCCACTACAAATCCACACTAAACAAGTATCAACAATATCTACACGAAGAAACAACTTGTGTGCGGTCCTAGGTTGTGTATTTGGTGGTGGTTTAGATTGGGGAGTGTGGTGGGGTGTAATGGTTTGGGGTAAGAATTGTAGGAGAATGTGAGAAATAAAAAAAATTTAAGAAAAATAAACTAATATAATTTTTTAAAGCTCGGGTTGCCTCCCGAGAATATCCATATATTTAAGGACATCGGCACGACCCTAATGTTATCCATATGGTGCGGGTTTGTACCCCATCACCATAGGTAACCAAAAATGGAGATGTTGGGGTAACAATCTTTGAAGATGAAGATATAATAGATGAGGAGTCAACTCTAGAGGAAATAGGTGATTTGGAAGCTTAGCATATTCCATTGGCTTCTCTATGGCTTACTCCAAGGGTTCCAAAAATGTGGGAGTTGGTTCTATTGGTGAAGGTTGGGGTGAAAATTGGTAATATGGTGAATTAAGTATAATCACCCCTTCCTCAACTAGGGATGGTTCATTTTCGAAATATTGGGTTTCTAGTTGGCTCACTCTTTTAATCAAATCACTCACTTTCCCTTCAACTTTCTCAATGCTTGAGAAGAGTTGAATGTCACTATACAATTGTGATTGGAGTAACGCACTACTCTTGGTCACATTAGCTATAGCTTGCAAAATTTCTATATAATCTGATTCGGGAACTAATCCTAGGGATTGGGTTTGGGGAATTGTATAGGTTAGTGAAGGCCAGCTATCTAACCCAAAGTGTTGGTTTCCCGATGCATTTCCATACTATAAATTCGAGTTATCACTAAACCTATAATTGGGAGAATCGTTGTATGGGTACCAATCTTGGTACCATCGGTCTTGGGAACCAACAACTACTACCTCTCTCACATATTTGCTCATCCAAGAGAAAGACTCTGTAGGGTGGTCGCAATGACATATCCTACAAAATCTCACTCGTTGAGCCTCTCTTCTCCACATTTTTTATTTCAACTAAAACCAAAACAAAGAAAAGACACAAAATTCGAAATTGTAGTGCAAGGATTCCTTGTTGACTCCAAGAACACAAGAAATTCCTATTCCATAAAATAACAAATAAACAAAAGAACAACACTAGCTACTCAACTGACATGCTATGCAACTTAACAACTAAACCTTTAAACTAACATCCCCCTCAATGGTGCCAAAATTTGATCCGCCCTCTCCCAGGGTCGTCGAATGAACTATGGGAGATGAATAAAAACCCGAGAGGAGGCTTCAGTCAAAGATAGGAATTTATATTGTTGTTCCCACTCCTACTACTATGCTACCTATGGGGTAGATAGTGGCAAGACCAGGGTCATCCACAGAGATGTTAGGAATCTAAGAGTCAACTAAACACAGTCGCGATCAGGTCGTCAATCCGATCACGTGTCAAGAATAGCTAGTATTGCTAAAACAAGCTTGGGGAGGAAGTTTACTAACAACTACTAGCATACAATAACAAGAGAATAAACTATATAAACTAGCACTTGAGGGGTATTTGCGTAACATGATCAATGTTGTTTCAATCCTCGATTCCATCACATACAATAACTACAAGCTTATTCTAGTGTTTATGACACGTGGTGTGGTAGATGGTCAACACTTCCCCATACATGTCACATCGGACCACCTCCGTAGTTAGGGGAGTGCAACAACGGCCTTGCCTGCTATGCAGATCTGAATCTCGCCAGTGCTATTACATCCTGGTCACTATAGCACGAATGTTTCTCCCTAGGCCAAAAAAGACAAAGAAGGTGAAGCACCATATCGATGGCTCTGGGATTGCAAAATCGATAACCCTAGTTTGCTACTATAACTATCTCTATCCATAACCCTTCGGGTTAATTTTCTGGCCTAGACTAGTGTATGGTCAATCATAACGTTGACTCGGCAACCCACATGCACACATCCATATGGTTCCGGACTATCGTTACCCCATACACATCTAGGTTTCTCTCCCCGGGGGATATCTGTAATTATGCCAACATTAAAGTAGATTACGGTGTGTGCCAGTCTTAGTGTGACAATCATGAAATTTATAAGAACATGAAAAACAAGCCAACATAATAATCACAAACACATAAAAATATGTAGATCTAAGGAATCTCACAAAACAAACATTAATTTATGAATACAAATACAAACCTCAGGTAAATTAATACTTCCTAAAAATAAATCCATGGAAAATATTGGCTTAAATTCCATGGATCTAGGAAAATAAGAGAAAGAAAAAGATAAAATAAGAGAAGGAAAAGAGAAGGAAAGAGAAGAAGAACTCTAGAGAGAGAGAATTCTCCTCTTCCTTACTACCTACTTGGAAAATAAAAGCTACATTATGCCTACTTGTTGAACCCGAGAATACTAAAGGCTTGTATATATAGAAGTAGGGAATTTGGATTTGAAAAAGGGCCCAAAATAGGCCTAACAACCCCAAAAAAACGCAATTGGTGCAACCAACAGAAAATAGCACAGGTCGTGCCAACCGGAACCTTTGTGCTGGCGCGGGCTGCATGGTCTAGCATGGCCCGTGTTGGTTCATTTTGGTGTGGGCCGCACGGTATTGCATGGGCCGCCGGCTGGTGCCCCCAATTTGAACTTCTGATTGCGCTCCCCGTGTCGTTTGGTGAGGCCCATCGGTTTAAAGCATTTTTTTTATCAGTTGAACGGTGTGGGTCGTGTTGTTCTTCACATCCCATGGGTTGGTGTTTGTATTTTTGGAGTTGAAATGATACAAACTGCAAGAAACGGCACGGTCTGTGTCCATACTTAGCCTCTAGAGAAATTTGGAAGAAACGGGCCGGCCAGTGCCAAACAATTAATGCCAAGGGACTGTGGCACGATAGTGCTGGCCTAAACGACACCTGCTGGGCTAAACGTCTCATGCTGGGAGATTTGTCTCGTGCTGGAGAGGCTTGTCATGATGTTTTTCCTCGTTCTAGAGGTCCTTGGCACGATGCTGGTCAATCCTTCTCCTTCCAAAATTTGTTTGCATCGCTTTGGATGAACCGCTACTCCGATTTGAGAGTTTTTGTAGTCGATTTTATTTTACATGAGAAGAAAAATCCAATGGTTCATTCCATGGATGCTGATTCATTTCAGATAGTTCCAAAATCTCTGTACAACTTTCGGATTACAATTCACCCGCTTCTTTGTCTTCCTTCTTCGACCCTTCTATATTCTACCACATTTTGACCCATAGCCTTTAGTCTTCTACCATCCTTGCGAATGGATTTCTACAATCTTCTAGTATCCTTGCGGATGGCCTTCTACAAACTATGCTAAAGTGCTCACGAGCAACCTACTAATAAGCTCACAAAATAATACCTAGGCACTCGTGAGGACATAGTGTCCATTAGATACAATTAAGCCTTCAAAACTCGGGAATTAGATAAGAAAATTGACAATGGTCATCTAAACCCTTTGTAATGTAAAACTAACTAAAACTAGCAATCCACCAAACTAAACATAATAACAAATGCGTCAAATGCATTGGTCATCGCATGCATAAAGCTGGACATCATAAACCATTCGAGAAAGGTTCAGACAACCAATGTTAATTGAAAGCATTATGGATTATCACTTAATACTATAAAACATTTTGAATAGCATATAGGACTTGAAAAACAAAAAGACCACCAAATAGAAAAACTCAACACATACGTCAAAACAATAATGTCGTAGCTGGTGCAAATATTACTAGAAGATCTTCCTCCCTAAGGGATGACAAGTTCAGCCATAAACCTAATAGTTCCCCCCATTGGTTTTCTGAATCTTTCGAGACTCCGTAGGTTCTGCCTTCTATGTTCCAAGTATCACGTTCCGAGGGGGCTCCTCCTGAATTCCTACATTACTAGCTTGGGATAACCCCTCCTCCTGCTAACGTTGTACAAGATCCTATTCTATGGGTGCATTTTATCCACCAAGGCTAGTTATACTCTAGTACTAGGTATTGAACATCAATTTGTATTCTATGGTTATCATCTTTTATTTCACCCCTTTTGGTGTTGGTAACCTTCTGTGTCCACCTCCTTCATCCTTACCGTTGTCAACTTCTTGTCCTCGTTCAACCAAAACAGATGTACGAGTGGCAGCCTTTGCCATGGTTTTGTATGACACGTCACGCAACCTCTCCATCAAGGTTTGTTTTTTATGTTGTGTTCGAAGATGATAAAGGTTATAGGTTGGTGGGAATGGAATGAAATTCTATTTATATTATTGTTCGCCCACTACCCCAACCGGTTGCTATTCCTATTACACCATTTTTTGACGATTCAAAATTATTTTGACCAAAACATTTCAGATTCTAATATCCTGTAACCAATAACAGTAGTCCAGCAAACTTTCATCATGTGTTCATCTCATTAATTTGGATAAATCGAATCTAAGAACAATTCGTGAACTGCATCCCGTGACTTATGTCTAATTTTCAGTACTTCCCGATGCACCACCTATCGGTCCCGTGATGCTTCCACCCTATTATCAGCAGCCCTAAACTCTGTGGACATAGCACAAGGAAAATTCCACATTCCCATGCATGCACTGGTCATTATTCATCTCATTAGCCACAAAGAATTCTACCTTCGGCAACTGGCCGACACTCCTTAATTAAGAAAGGTTACTTCATCTTATTCCCTGTTAGGGCATATCATTATGCAATTACATATTAGATCTCGTAACTAATCCACACCATATCTTCCCAAATGATCACCCGAATTTTTGGAGGGGCTTAGGAAAACGTTTTCATTCCATTGTGTAAAGTACTTAGACTATAATAATCTAAGGGACATAAATTATTCTTAAAATATTGTTCACCCTACCACACAACAACGATACTAGGTAATTTCATATTCGTGTGGTGCAATTATAAATGTAAACTACTACGTATTACGTTATAATCTGCAAAATTTAATTTGGGCCCATTACACGTCTACTTGGATTTTATAAATGTTGTTTGCTTATCAAATACATTGTTAGGACTTAGGATACATATACATTTTAACAATTTTAAATGGAAAAATGTAAACTACTACACATTAAATTATAATTTACACAATTTAATTTGTCGACACGTTCACTTAGATTTTCTCAGTGTAGTTTTCATATCAAACAAATTGTTACGATACAAGTACATTTTCAAAATTATATTGGAAAATTAATAATAAAACAACAGTGTTTCAAAGGCTACACAAAATATATGGCAGAGCCATGGAAATGAACTAGGGAAATGTGATGGTGGGGCCGTGGAGTACAACTCCAATTTTCCATTATAAGGTGTGAAAATAAGAGTATCCACAATGGTAATTGACTTAAGGAGCACTTCTTAAGTGCCACATAATCAATTTTGATATAAACTAGGTAAGAACCAACTACAAATAAAAGAATGATATTTTAGAATCACTTCTTTAGACCCACATCTGTAATAAAAAAAATATTTAAACTTTTATTTATATTTTATAAAATATCAATATCATGCAAATTATAAATTATATTGTAGTGACGAAATAAATATAACACAAACATGTTTATTCTTTCATCCATAATAATATTTTATATAAAATTTATAAGATTCAAAATTATTAAATATTAATCAATATCATAATATTTTCTAAAAAATTACATTTGATCCTTATTTCCAAAACGTTTGGAAATATATTCAACGATATCCGCTCGAAGTTGATGATGATGTCCCGATCCAGAATCTCCGAGCATCGATGGATTGAAGTTTGACATTCTTGAATTAACTCTTCCGTGACTTCCATCGATAGACTTTGATCTTCTACATTCCAATATAAGAGATTACGTGATATAAAATAATATTAAATACATAAATATAGAAAATATTCAAAAAAATTAAAAAACTAATCTGATTTATGAAAAATATACATAATCAAAATTAAACTTTGATTAAAATTCAATCAAATTAAAAATACAAAACAAGCATGTCAAGAGTCCATCATTGATTGGTTGGTCTTTCACAAATAAAGATGTATCAACTCCTTCATTAAGGAGCAATTCCTTATTAAGCAATGGTTCTTAAAGCTCCACAATGACACTCCTTAAATAAGGAGTGCTCGGGTTAATGAAATACCATTGCGGATGTTCTAAATCCTATACCGTATTACTCAATAACTTTGGACAAGAAAATATAATGGGTGAGGTCTATCAATTGTTAGGGGAAAAACACACAATAAGAAAAACAACCAGTTTGCTACTGCAGCAATTAAGCCCAAGTCGATCTACCGGCACGCATCCTGTCTGGCCCAATTACATTTGGGTCAAGTAAATATCAAATCCAAAATGATTTTTCTGGAAATACTGGAAGACAAAAGACAGCCTCTTGTGCATTATTTCCATACACTACTGCTACATTGTTTCATTCATGTAAACATAAGTTCATAATGGAAAACCGAACAGTATTCCTACAAGAAAATGATCACATGTACGAAGGGTTCACTACATGCCCAGCAATAATAGAACCCATTAACCATTCTTGGTTCCACGTTTTTCTACCACTCCCTCCGTCCCACTCTAAATTGTTTATTTACTTTTTGACATTCAAACTTTATAAACTTTAACCCTAAATATAAAATTAATATATAAATAATAAATATATCATATGAAATATTGTTAGATTTGTTTCGACATCTATTTTCTAAATATTAATTTTTTATGCAACATTATTATGAGTAATTGGAGATATTTACAGTCAAACATGCTCATTGAAGACCGTTAAAAAGTAAATAAGCAATTTAGAGTGGGACGGAGGGAGTATATGGTTTTACATTCAAGTTCCATGGGAGGTCGTCGTCGTACCACTCAAAAATAGTATTTATAGACCCTAACTACTAGAGAGTATTTATAGGCGGCTAACTACTAGAGAGTAGATAGTAGTAAGTCGGGGTCGTCCACGAGGAATGGAGGAGTTTTATCGAGTGTTAAACGTAGTTAAAAAAACACACGAAGAAGTCACTCTACGTGTGTGGTAACAAAGTTGGGGGTTTTGGTTTTTGAAAATACTACGCTTACTTTAAACTACTAAATTAACAAACAATTATAGAGAACGATGCAAATACAATCACACTAGCATGAAAGGCGGAATAAAGATTATAACGAGTTTCGGGCGCAATTGGTTTACATTTCTAGTCATCCTATGATCATCGAATAATTATCCTATTTTTATGCATTAATCGCATATTGTGGAGAACTTATCAACACCTTTCGAGTGAAGATATTTCTCGTCTCTCCTCGGTTATAGTTAGAGTGGGCGATCAAGACCACAAAATAACCCTTACCCTCAGGTCACCTTAGACGATCGGTGGCATAGGCTTCCCCGCGAATAACAATACACATGGAGAACCAATACAACTAACACAATATCCTACAAGCAAGAAATCTTTGGGTAGCACAAGTATATATATATCTACGAATAACGACTACGAGCATCGGCATTCATGCTAATCGTTATTAGTGAGCCACATTGATAATTAGTCAAACTCATTCAAAATCATCTTAATTCTAAGCAATTTCACCAATCAATAATCATAATTATTTGTCACACCCAATTATAACCTAACATCAACTAACGCTAATCACATCGATAAAAAGTCAAAGTCTTCCGGATTGGACCAAAAACCTAGCAAATAATTAACCAACAATCATCAACTAGTTGATCATCCTAGTCTAAATCATAAATTAACTACACAAGAAAGCATAAAATATACTTGATAATCAAAGCACAAAATAGGATAAATCAAATCTCACAAATTCATACTAGAAATTCTTTTTAATTGCTCCCAGGAGTATATTTAGCCTAGATCAAGTAAACCCAAAACAAAATTGCAAGAATCCATGGTAAACATAAGAGAAAAGATGAAAAACTAAATATGTTGGAGGGCTTTTGGAAGAGAAATTCGGATGAGGATAAGAGATACCAAAAAGAGAGGCTGAAATTGAGATTATAAGGTTTCAGCCCAGCCACCGCTGCGGGCCCAGGAAAGATCTGCGGCCCACAATGCTACCTTTGATTCGAAATGATTGCCTTGCTGACTGGTCTGTGGGCCGCAGCAATTCCTTGCGGCCCGCAATGAAGGCCCTTTTTCACCTTCTACTAATATAATTGGCCTTCTTCTTCTCATTTCTAGTTTCTTCATTTTTTCTTCAACACATGATCTCTTCCAAGCCCGATCTCTTTAACAAGATCTAAAACACTTCATAAATTAAAGAATTAGGATATAAAACACATGAATTCTTCCTAGCCCCTTAATTGATAAAATGTCAATTTCTTTTCAACTAAGTCCCTAATCTATTACAAAATTAGATTTTGAATGGGTTAAACATAGGATATAAATTGAGCACATCATTCCAAATGTGATTTTTCAGGAAGAACAAGTCCTGCAAGAGATAGGGATTCGGCTATTCTGCAGAACCAACATGCCATGAATCATTGATCAACAAACTACACCATGAAATGTTAACTCCTGGCATTAACTCTTAATACATCTACTTCTCTTCATCATAAGGACTTCCTCAATTTGTAATATTCACCTATGTTGGATATCAACTAAATTGTGCAACACAGTTGCTTCGACCCCTGTCCTCCTTTGATCCTTGATATACACATTATGGAGCAACATTTCCATGTCTGCATTCAGTTCATCCGCACTCTTTTGTGCCTCCCTTCTCAATCATTCCGTTTGATATTACTTTCGTAAATGAAAAATTGTTGAAAATGGAACTTTCAAGTTTGGTAACCGGTGAATGAACTAGTAGTCCAATGGTTCTACAGGCTAGGGTCATTGGAAAAGTCATTTTCATCCCATCTGTACCATTCAATTTCATTCCCTCTGTCCGAATATTAAGGAACTGATCACCCAGTATCAGTCGCAAACAACCAATAGCAATTGCAATTTAAGTAGACACACTTTAACAAGGCTACATCTCCATCTACGTATTCCTTGCTTTGTTTCGTGATCTCTGCCGTTTCAATAACAAAAAAAATGCAACATTTGCCATATTTAACAGTGTTTGACAATTACAGTCCCAATTAGAAGGCAGCAATGTAATCTTTATTTTATTTTATTTTATTAAAAAGTAATGTACAAAGTGAAGAAAACTATTGAGAAGACTGGTTCTATGCGGTGAATCATCCAAGTCTCACTATGATACACTAAACTTGGAAGCCTTTTAAATTTGAGTTATGTATTTACCAGAAAGTCCAATCGTTGGCATTGATGTCAAAGGCTGCATGTGTCTATAACTAATTATTGCTCTGTTTGACAGGGATTTTTAGCTGCTGTGCTTATAAGCAAATCACTTTTTGGTGTTTGGTAAACTGCTAAAAAACAGCTTATTTTGAAAGCATAAGCTATTTTTGGAGGAAAAGCAGAAGCTGGTCTCCCTCTGCTTTCAAAATAAGCCAGTTTTGCTTATAAGCACAGTTCTACCAAACAGAACCTATACTTGTTGATAATCATGCATACGTATTCAAACACCCGAGCTAACCCGGTTATATAACATGGCCCATTCAGGTCGGGTTATTATTCATTCAGGAAAATATTGAAACATCAAGTATTGAAAAATAAAACATCAAATCTAGTAGTAAAAAATGTGCATTGCGCAAAAAAAAAATTTGAGTGTGTGGGGGTGTGTTTGGAAATTTGACCCACAAATTTCTTTGACTCGAATCTTGACCTCCGAGATCCTTATAATGCAAAATCATCAATTCTCCAATTATTTATTTTTAGCATCCCCAGAAAATTATATTTTTACCCAGATCCCTCATTATTTTACAAACTTTCTATAAATTTCATTTGAAGTCTCAACCTCAATTAAAATTAATTATATTACATATTAGTCATTAATCTTACTATGAGACGATCTCATACAAGAATTTGTCAAAATTTAAATCACTTAATTTTCGCAATTTTTTTAAACCGCGATTTGGATGCTTATTAAGTTTTAAGTGAATAAAAAATCAATGCAAAACGTATTAAATTTATAAATTTAAAGGGTTGTAATTAGGAATGGGTTGAGCCGAAGGCCTTTATTATGTGGAAAAAAATTAGTTGTTCCGTGTAAAGTTTCTTACTAATTGGACAAAACCTTTTGTTATGTACTTTAAATAAGCTTTCGGCCCAAACCACTCCATCTAGAAGCTTCCAAACAAGATTCATGATAAAATGGACAGAGTGATAAGGATGTTCATATGGACTGGTAATCTTTTTAAGAGGAAAATACATTATAAAATCTGGGAAGACTTATGTTTGTCACAATGCAATAGTATAAGCTCAAATTTATTTACATCGTGCTTTAACAAACTGGTAGAAATCAACATCTTCCTTCCTTGTTTTTCAATCGAACTAAATTGAGTTGAATTGAACAACAGTTAAAGAAGAAATAATGATTGATAATTTCATATTGGTAAAATTTAAAAGGGTAAAATACAAATATAACCCTATATTTTTCAAAAGTGTCAATATAACTCTGTATAATATAAAAGTGCAATTATAACCCTAACTTTTGCATCAAATGTGCCGATATAACCTTTTGACAATATTCCGACGCTGACTTGGTATTTTCCGGCATTAACCAAATACAAAAAGACTAAAATACCACTAGTCTTCAAATTACAAATCTATTGACTAAAATACCCTAGAATTCTTCTTCCTCTTCATATCCAGAAGCACCACCACCACCATCACTACCGCCGCGCCACCGCCACCACTGCTCCGCCGCCTCACTACCATCGTGCCACCGCTCTCGGACAAAATATGGACTTTTTCCGACATGTGGAGTTTCGCTCCTGCCCCTCCCGATTCCCAGCCCTACCAAGGCGGCGCCGACACGGCAGCGCCACCCTGCCAGAAAACACCCCAGCCCTACCTGATTCCCAACCTCACCACGGCGGCGCTAACACAGCGGCACCACCCTACCAGAAAAATTCCCAGCCCATCCCGATTCATAGCCTCACCACAGTGCCTCCACCATGGCAACGCCACCCCTGCTAGAAACACCCATGCCCCTCCCGATTTCCATCGCCATCCCTGCCTAAAATTCCCCTGCCCTCCTGATTCCTAGCGCCACGCCTGCCCTTCCAGATTCCCATTGCCACTACGCCGGCGTCACCTCCAGCCATCTCAGCCAGAAAACACTCACCTAACCACCTCAAACAGGCCGCACCTCACCATACACTCCATCAAAAACCCACCCCACACCTCTACGCCGCCACCTACACCGCTCAAAACCCTACCTCCGCCAGTGGGTCAATGACAATTTTTACCTGCAAACCCTATGGCCAATGGTCAATGACAAATGGGTCTATCCCACCACTGAACTGCACCACCGCCACCATCTCCATCACGAAGAGACGCCGCCGCCGGAAACCTAAGCCCGATTTGAGGCACTATCCAACCACGATAACGGATGCGACTGTGGTGGATAATTTTCGGACGATTAACGTTTTGGAGACGCAATCACAGCGGTGGAGAAAACAAAAGGAAATTCTAGAAGCGGTGTTCGGATGAAAACGTTGGAGAGGAGAAAATAGGGGTTTAGGAGAGGAGAATTGCGTCGGAGAGAAGAAGAGAATTGCGTCGGATAAAAGAAAATAAAAGAAAATGGGGAGAAGAAAAGGAGGGAAGGGCAAAAAGGACCTTTTCTATTTTTATTTTTAAATCAATGGTATAATGGTCATTTTACTTAAATCCGACCAATTTTAGGTTGTCAGGGTGAGATTGACACTTTCAATCAAAATATAGGGTCATTTCAGCTTAACTCAATTTAAAATGAATTAAATTGAACAAAATTGAAAATGTTAAATCATAATTGAATGGATTACCCTGAAAATTAACAATGATCATTAAACATAATAATACATACACAGTACACACTTCATAACAATAATAACTGCAATATTAATCATGTGACAATAATAACAACATCATTGAGATTTTTTTAGAAAACAGACTGACCACAAATTCTTTTTGTCAACTCAATTTATTTATTTTTGTTCTCTTCAAAATAAAGGGTGTTGCTATATCACGCCATGTATTTTACTAGTTACGCCCTAATACGTACACATACATGTATTATTATTTTTATATCTGATTTTTCTTTGGGTGGTGGTTATTAATTATTTTTGCCCAACATTTTTAACCCCTCCTACTTCTCCTTTCTCCTTTCTCTCTCACTCTCTCAGCTCAACTCAATTCTGCCGCCGCCACCTCCAGCTGACCAACGCTTCCCGCCAACCACCTCACCAAAAAAGTTAGTTTCATTTTTTTAAAAAGTAAATACGATTTTGTTGCAGGAAAATTTGGCCGGCATTGTTTGTGAGGAATTTGGCCAACATACGATTTCGTTGCTGGAATTTGGCCGACATTGTTTGAGAGAAATTACCGAGACTGTTGTTGCTGGAATCCCGAAAAATTCGCCGGATTGCTTTTGTGTTGATAAGCTGGGTTTTTGGAAGATGGGGAGGGGGTGGGCTGGTTGAATAAGCTGGGCTTTTGTGTTGATAAGTTGGGCTGGCTGACTGGGACGGCAGGGACAGGAATGACAGGGGGCGGGGACATGAGAGAGGGAAGAGGAGAGATGGCTGAATGGCTGGGGGTGGCGGCGGGGGAATGATGGCGAACGGCGGGGAAATGACTGGGACTGTGACCGGCAGAGAAATGACGGGGATGGTGCCCGGCCTTGGGCGGGGGGTGAAGGTGATCGGAGTGGTGAAGGGCTGGGCGGCGGTGTGAAGAGGGCGGCGATGGGGATCTGGCGGGGGTGTGTGTTTAAGTTTGGAAAATAGGGTTTTGAAAAGAGAGGCATAAGTGTTTAATTAAAATAGAAAAAAAATTGTAATGAAAAATAGAGATATATTTAATTAAAAATAGAGAAATAAATAAAAATTTGGAAATAAAATTTTTAATTAAATAAAATGATTTAAAAATATTGCATGTATTGAAGAATATAAATAGTATTGAAATTCAAAAAATTATAAGAATTTATAAGCAAACATAATATTGTAAAAGTAAAATTCAAACTGAAAATAATATTCTGAAAATAACATGTATAAATAATTTTGGAGTATAATTTGATGATGGTCCCACTTAATTATCATTTACTTTGAAAATAACATAAATAAATATTTCTTTCTCTATGATTTTTAACTTGAAATATAAACTTTTAAATTAATATGGGAAAAGTTTTAGAACTTTTAAATTAATACGGGAATGGGAAAGAGAACTGGGGAAGGAGAGCGGGCAACCATTTCATCAATTATCAATATTTCATCATGATTGGCAACCATTGTTATTCGTAGAACGTCAAGAGATAGTTGTATCAACACGTATAAATATATAATATGTTGGTGATCGAGTTTGGTTGGGATCATATAAGTATTCTATTCTGCACAACCACGATATCACCTTCGAACTGGGTGCTTGTTTTGATTTATTTGTTGTTGTCTGTAGCGTTTGCTTATCCTGGTTCATTTGTGTACTGTGTACTCTTCCATTACGTTCAATGACACAACCCCTATATTTTTCCATGCAATTCATTACATTCATAGCCCGTTAATATATTATTCATAGCATGTTAAAATACATAATGTTTTTCCATTAATTACGGTTGGAGGTATGCTTTGTTCCAAGCTTCCATCCTCCTACGGGAGGGTAATTCTTACCCAACAACATCTGACTTTCTGTAAACCATCCACTGGTAAGACATCGGGGGCATGTGGCAGTTTCCCCTGACAATTATCCTTACGAAATGGTTTGCACTGGGCACATATACGACGTGTAGCTCCCTCGCTGTTCCTTCCTCGCTGTCGGCCGCTCTCAATGGCAAAACTGTACAACAAAAGTTTGCAGACCCAGTACCGGCGATGTTGTATAAACTACAATCGTGTTGTAGTAGGTGGCTACAGGGAGCATATCCCCAATTACCATGAACCAATGTTCATGACCACATGGACCTTTGGAGTGTCTTATACGGGTCCTGGACAATTCAACGTTGTTCTTCAAATCGGATATAGGAACATAATCGGGCCAATGAGTCGATATCTCGTTAAAAACCACCAAACGGGCTCCAGACCAGTCACCCTCACCCTCTACGTGGAAGGCATCACCGATGCAATGGAAGCCACAATTTCTATCACCCTCCACATCGTTACAGCCCTCGATATCACACCTGATAATGTGGGGAACACTTTCAAGATAGGGGTATGTTGCGGGAGAAACATTTAGAACCAAACATTTTAAATCTCCCGAACTGATAATACTACGACATTAAAATGAAATGAATTCATAATATGGAAGTACATACCGTGTCGACTTCCTCGCCCTGATGTACCGCGACCCGGTGACCTCGAACTATGTCTGCTCGAGGATAGACCGTAATTCCTATTTACGTGCTTGTGGTAGCTCGGTGACCGCCTTGTAGATCTTGATCGGGGGACCTGCTCACTCGGTCTACCACGTGTCCTCGTAACATTATCTGGTTTTTCAATTCCGCAGTTCTCTGGATACAGCTGCTCCTAAATGTAGCTAGAAACCCGACGGAGAACAGACGGGTCACTACATGCTAGCTCCTCCAACTAAATGTTGAACAATGTTTGGTCCTGATCGCCCCTGGAAATATTTTCATTGATGTGCAAGTTGACACCCTGAACCAGTGTTTCAAACAGTGGGTGAATGTCTCCCAAATACAGGGGGATTCCTTGTTCAACTGTCGCATGCTTGACACAAGCACATGGTATTCCGTGCATCGAGCACAGTACACAACCACAATATGCATGAATATGTGCTCCAAGTGTTTCCACCATCCGTAGCTCGGCCTTAAACTTATCCAGGCAATATTTAGACACATTTTTAAACAAGTTGAGGAAAATGACTGTACGGTGCAATCTACCGGTGCACTTTCTTGATCTTTCCAGGTTGTCCTTAATCTTAGTAATCTGGCCGGCTATCATCAGGTCAACATGCCTCCAAATCGAATCCAGGGAACCGGTGGATGTTTGCAGCCACCCTTTCAACGACGAGTGCGAGCTTTCGACACGACATGTAGTTCCCAAAATGGAGATATCCATTCGTCCATGCCCAAACTAATTTCTTCTTATGTGGGTTTAGCCATGTTGTCTCAATGTAATTAATAACTGCTTCGCTCGAAGCCCAACTAGCCCTCAGATCTGTCAATGCAGCTTCGTATGTAACAATGGCAGGGGCATTTCAAACCCGTGACCATACACCACTTTTGAAGAATGACTCGTTCCTCTTACTCCCTGTTAACACAGTAACATGTGCATCCACATTCTTGTTAATATGCCAAGTACAAAGTAAATGCTTCGAGTCTGGAGACCTAATCAATCCGAGCTCACGATCTATGACTACAACTTCAGGGACCGGTCCATCGACAAGCAATCCTCTCAGTTCCTGAAGAATCCACTCATAAGTATCTGTCGTTTCTTCGACGAAAATGGCATAGGCGATAAGGAAATTCAGGTTACACGGAGACATGTGTCGTATCGATTCGTCTTATACGTTGAATCGATGGCCACGATCCATGGATAAGTCCAGAATGCCACAACGGTTTCAGGATGAGCCAAGAATAAATGGGTCAGAGTACCATCAGGAGCTGCACGGTGGCTAGTAACGTATCTGTCAGAGGTTGCCAGGTGCAGACAATTCTCAGTTGTGTTGCGTCCTCCTCGCCTTTCTCTTCCATAAGCTGATCGCTCATTATATATTTGCCTAATGGTTTGATTCAAGCTCGAAAATGCACGACTGAGGCTCACAATGATATGCCTAGGAGCTGTCTCAGCATCCGTCAATTCTTTTATCATTTCTTTTGCTTTGGCATGGAGCCTGCTATTTTGTCTGTTGCAAGTACGAATAAGCTTCGATATGACACGGAAATACATTTGCTGTTGCGAATGCTGATTAACCATTCTCACCTGGAACCGGTTCATATGAGTCATCGCCATCCTTAAATAACAGTATATACCAAGTCATTATTTTCGTGTACAAAAATAAAATAATGACAAACATAATATTGCCACACTTCATTCTAACAACTAATAAAAAAAATAAACCTTACTTTTCTTTGGTACTACATGACATCCACCTCCATGTATTTAAATTTACATAATTCTAACTACTAGTAATGAAATATACAACCGCATTATTCTACAACCACATTTGTAACCAATGGTCTATACATCTAACATCAACAGTTATTATTTTATTTGTACCAACGTTTCATGAAAATTAGTATAAGCAGACTAAATTTTGTTATATCATAATTAGTCTAATAATTTGTTATATTTTATATTAGCCTACCAACAAGTCCGCAAATATTTCGTATATACTAAAATATACACCCAATTTTTGTTTTTTTTCCAAAATTTCTTATATACCAAAATTTTGTTTTATTTCATACTACGGACCAAATCATACAAAACCAATAAAAAAGTTTAACTTATTCAAATGTCTCATCTTCTCCTAAGTTTCACACCAAATTTATTTTCCTCATACTTCTTTTCCAACTCCGTTTTAAAATGAAATAACGTCGACAATTACACCATGACCATTATACCAATCCCTCATTAACATCCAACCGAATTAATTTATGTGTAGGTGTTTCTTAAAAGTGACAAGAAACACCTACACATATTATGATCTCTTTTCATATAAAACTAATTTAAGCCATAATTCTTTTTCTTATACTACGTTAAATTAACATATTATCAACTCTTAATGATGAAATCTAGAACAATATTAATTTCAACATATGGAGCCATACACACCATGGGATGTTAACTAAATTTTAAATTATAATAAAATATCACAACAATTAATGATAAATTAAAATATAATCTTATAAAACTAATTTAAGTCAGAATTTTTTTCTTATATTACGTAAAATTAACATATTATCAACTCTTAATGATGAAATCTAGAACAATATTAATTTCAACATATGGAACCATACATACACCATGAGATGTTAACTACATTTTAAATTATAACAAAATATCACAACTATTAATGATGAATTAAAATATAATCTTATAAAACTAATTTAAGTCAGAATTGTTTTTCATATTATCAACTCTCAATGATGAAATGTAGAACAATATTAATTTCAATATATGGAGCCATACATACACCATTAGATGTTAACTTCATTTTAAATTATAATAAAATATCACAACTATTAATGATGAATTAAAATATAATCTTTTATTTAAACAACTAATAAGTCATAACTTTAACAATTAAATTTTAAAAATTCCTCATAAGACATGGAGTTTTGTCCACCCAAACGTACAGTAATGTTGTGAATTTTTTTTACCACCTCTGAAATTTACAAGTTATTTTATAGACATTTTTATGCAATTTTTGAATTAAATGACATTAAATGTGGGGAGATGGGAGTTGGGGAAAGAGAACCGAAAATAGGTAGGGATATTGGAAAGGAGAACTTAAACTTTTACTTGTCCTCGAGTAAACAAGAACAAACAAAAATCTAAGCGGAAATTTGCATGCAATGATTTTCCCAAAATACCAACATCTTATTCTTAGACTACCCAAGCCCCCAACATATAAGAATCTCTCACACTCTCACATCCCAAAGCCTAAGATAATCCAAACACCCAACAAACCATAACAAGAATGAGGTATACATATAATGTCAAGCTAACTTACTCTACCCAAAAAGCTACCCAATAGA
>JAULKM010030967.1:0-13664 GCA_032355605.1 Rubia tinctorum | reverse complement strand
AAAATCCAAAGAAAAAGTCATCATCATGTACGACAAACTAACATTCATGGAAATCAATGGGGTGGTGACGGGGTTGGGACATTGTCTGACTCTTTGGTGGAAGACTCGGTATCATGGTCGCCAGACCCTTCTTCATCATCTTTGATTTTCAGGCCATCCTCGTCATCCCCAGGCACCTCATCCCCATGGGCATTGATTGCACACGTAATAATAGACTTCAGCTCTGCCAATTCTTACATAATTCTTTGCATGTTGCGGTCTGTGTGCTGCGCCTAGGCCTTGGTCTCGGCTGCGTCCCTCATGAAGATTTCCCCAGGAGCTATGTTCAAGGCCTGTTGGGAAAAAGAGTTAAATGAAATAAAAATTATAAAATGTAAATAATAAATATTTGGGAATAACCATAAAACTTAAAAACTTTCATACCCAATCGCGGGGTAGGAGTACTGGTGGTGGCAGGATCCTCTGTTGCGGAAGCCGATGGAGTTTCCTTGGTCCCACTTGTAGGAGTCAGATCTAAATTTCCTTAGGGACGTTGGGATCAATCCATGTCCCAGCTTCCCAATGCCAATGCTTCTTTCTGAAGTAGTTCACATCGTATTACTTCTACTGGATCTTCGCTTTTTATTTGATTAGAACTTCATCTTCTCCAGAATGACAGTGATGACGTTGTCGTAGGGGAGTGTCTGACTCTTCGTTGTGATGGTCACTTGGTGCATCTCTTGGATGATGGTGTACCCGGGGTCTACACCTTCTTCTCCACAAGGTGGTAGTATATGACGGCCCCGTTGATCGTGCACTCCGAAGGATGTCCAGTCGGGATTATTATTTGTACAATTATATTGTACATCATTATTTCCTCAAGATTGAGGACATCAATCTTGATCCGCCTCGGTTGGATGAGCCCATTTCTTACTTAAATTTTGAAGTACTTATCCACCATTAAGTTGGGGTTAAGTGCCCCGAATTGGTCATACGCAACGACCGGTTGAGGCTAATTGTCCCGGTAATACAACTATAGAGGCTCAACCTCCAAATGATCCTCCCCATTGACTGTGCACCCAATCACTTGATTGATGAACTCTTTCATCATCTCCATGTCCACCCCATTCACTCTTGTAGTGTAGATGTTCATCGATTTCCGAGTGAAATTGGCGTAGAACTCTTTGACCTCCGTATCATACATCGGTCTATCCATGCATATAAAGCCCTCCATTCCCGATGGTTGGAAGGGCTTGAGGAAAATATTAAGGTGGAGTCACGCCACATCCTTGGCCTTCATCACTATGACCTTCTTTATTTTTCGGCCCCAGATCATTTCGAAATGCTTATATACCTTCGCATCTATAAAGCGTATATTGTCCCATATTGGTGGTGGAAGGGTGGCCGTTGTCTTTGTCTTCTTGGTGTGCGATGGACCTTCTTCTGTGATGTTTTATCTTGACCTTTTGGTAGCCTGCTTCATTCAAGCCATCTAAGGAAAACGAGAATTTGGAACAGTTAGTTCAACAAGGAAGAACCTAACTCATGCAAGGGTATGGCCAAAATTCACATTCATGTCATAGATATTTCATCTACACCGATATGTTCCGTGTGAAATCTCAGATTCATGTGTATAAATATGCGATGTCCCACGAAACACATCGGCTGCACCGAAATATTATGCGACTGGAACACGAATGGACCTAAAACACCAATAATCTCAACTACCATCAACCTCAAAACAGGAACAAGTAACATGCCATTAATAAGTAGCAAGAATGAGTGCCACAACAGTACCCTAAGCCCTAGCCCTAGCCAAGAATTTGTAAAGAAGTCCCAAACAAAAATGGATAAACTCAAAACCTAATAACACGAAGAAATTAAACAGCTCAAGCAATGTGAATATTATAATATCATGTAATGGGCAACTAAATAATTCCCTCAAAACCTTAAAATCCATTATCAAATTTGGGGAAAATACTTACCTTAGTTCGGGCTCAGTGTGACATCATCAGTTGGGAATGCAAAGGGGTTTAACGGTGGGCTTGTTTTATACCCGTCGTGAAACGCGGTCGTTTCAACAAATGTGTGACGTTGCAGATCATTTTTCATAGAAAGATACAAAAAGAAAACTTAGTGCAACATTGTTATTTGTATATTTTGGCCCACATATATGCCTAGGCCCACATATATGCCTGGGCTACTGGGGAACCGAATTAACAATAGCCTATGTTGCAAACCCAATAGATGAATCCAATGCAAGACCAATGCATACGTAACTTTGCTTGTACTTATGCCTGGGCCAAAATAGACAAGCGGCCAGAAACAAAAATAACTTCGGGTCTGGTCACTGGTGAACCAAAACCACAATAGCCCAAAGTCGCATTTGCATTTCATCATTAGCTTTTTTAATTTTTTCGACTTTTTAGTGACACCACAGCTTGGATTGTGGGCCAATTAGCCCAACGTAGAAAATCCTAGGCACAAACAATTATGATTGTGGGCCGATTCACCACTTTTAATTTTCTTGGTTTTTTATGTAATAAAAAAGTAATAAATTCCGTCCGTCTATTTTTAGAAACCATTAGTGCGTGGTCTAGAGTAAATTGTAAATGATAATTTAAGAGTATACGATTTTCGATCATAGGAACTTGTGGAATTTTATGTGGAATATGACTCGTTTCTTTATTACTCTTATTTATTATGAGTTCGACTAGGGATGACGAAGTTCCTTTTCGGGACGATCGGAATCGAGTTTGGGACAACTGGTGATCTTTTATTTTTTACACTTAGGTCCCTCTAAGGAATTGGGAGAGGCCGAAATGCAAAATTGGATGTACCATTATCTTATTCACATTGTCACGATTATGATGGTCCGATTTGGGAATGAGCAGGTAAATGGAATGGGCCCAATTTTTCCATGACGGAAATTCAAGGAAATTACACTGTGGCCCAAACTTCCTTTGATGTTCTCCACGCTTAATAGCTTTGCATTCGAAGAAAACGACAAATGTTTCATGTGGAAATTATTCGAACTGACTAAGATGGGCGCTAGCTGGGGTAATCAGCTAGATATTCTTATAGTGTTCCATTAATACTCTTTCAATAATAGTTATGATAACGATAAAAAATGCCACATATAGAATCACCTGAAATTTGACATTCTTTGGGTTTTATGAAATATAAAAGTAATAAAATTTCGTCTATCAATTTTTAGAAACCGCTAGAACGTGGTCTAGAGTAAATTGTAAATGATTACTTAAGAGTAGAATATGTTCAATCGTAAGAACTTGTGAAATTCTATGTGGAATAAGACCAGTTTCTTTATTACTCCTATTATTATTAGTTTGACTAGGGATGACAAAGTTTCTTTTCGAGACGATTAAAATCGAGTTTGGAACAACCAGTGATCTTTTTTATTTTTTGCAGTTAGGTCCCTCCAAATAAATGGGAGAGGTCAAATTTTAAAATTGGAGATACCATTCTGTTATTCAAATTTTGACGACAATGTTGTTCTGATTTGGGCATAAACGGGTCGACGGAAGAGGCCGCAGTCTTAAAAAGTAGTATTTTAGGACATTTTTTGGAAATTAGACCATGGCCTAATGGTCAACTTTGCAAATGTGCCACATCAAATAAAACTTTAGTTGAAGATGGATCGACCTTGGTCATTATGAAATTTCCAGTGGGAACCAAAAATTTCAGCCAAAAATTTGAAACAAAATTTCCCCCCAACCTTCTTCTAAGTCAATATTATTTAGCGCTAACACCCATTTCACATCTATACCACAAATACTACAAACCCAATTCTACAACATCCTATTTATTCACTACATATCAACAATGAAAGGTTCAATCAAATGGCTTCTCTCAAACAACAAGAAGTATCCAATGATTGAGCATCTCCGAGTTCAAATTAATTGAGGTAGTTTTGCATCCCCTCCTTGTTCATTTAGCAATTTTGTTACCAAACCTTTTATATGTTTTTTACCTAATTGATTAATGATTGAATATTTTCATGAAGTATGATGATTGTGTTACATTTTATTTATTGTATGTTATTTTTTTTCCCAATATAATGCCATTTTTTTGTAAAGAGTTAGACAAAAAAGGATACATTTGGATGAACACAGTATGAATGTGCGACGTCGGTCATATTCCATTGCTCCATATGATATGTTACCGAACATTAAACGACGTTCCATGGGTTTAAAAATGTTGAAATATCTATGAATATCCAAAGTTGATCTTCACTTGGTCTATGCGACATCGGTTTTTTATACGTGCGACGTCGCCTGTAGGAAGATCAGTTATTTGTTCCATATTGAGATTAATGTTGTCTACGTTTGACTATATATGTGCATTTCTAGATTCTGCCCAATTGTAACATAAATTATGTTTTCTTGTATATTGGTTTTAATGGGAATAAAGAGAAATATTGATGGACTTTTTGCATGTAGCCAGATGGATGGACTTGTTATTTCACTAGTCGCCCTGACAGCTTTAATGCCATACAACGTAGAAAATGGAGGTTAAATACAATTAATCTTTCAATTTCATGTCAACCTTATGTATTTCGATATATTATAACTTATATTTGTAATATATGTTGCAGTTTTGTTGATTTTAACATGTCAATCTCTCCCACATTAATTGATCAACAATTGATTGTTGTATGATGTTAAACCATTTCACGATTTATCTCATTTTAAATAACATGTAACGGTTATCAACGAACAATTTTTTGTGTCATCAAATAATGAATATTATAATATTGTAAGAGGAACGAAATCTAACCGATTAAACAGTGACATCGTACACATCGATGGAGCAAACGACACATAACCACATCGCTTTTGCCGACGTTGCTTTTTGGAGACATTGGTCATTCAAAACGATGCCGTATTCGTTAGTGTTCCACATCAGCTGGCACACTATGTGGGTCCCCCACGGCTTGCGAGGTCATTCAACATTATCTTTGACATCGCTCTTATTAGAACAACGTCGCGGTATTTCCTCTCTCATCGCCCACCTTATTACTATAGTCGATGCCGCATACATGTGGATTTCCACGTCAATTTTAGAAAAGTTATAGCTATGCTCTCCTATCTTCAACATTCTTGCTTGCACCTACGTCAGTCACAAAACTTACCGACGTCGGTCCAAAACCAAGGTAAAAGGTACTATTTACCTCGGTTCTAAACTGAGGTAAAAAATGCACTTTTTACTTCAGCTGTATTTACCTGGGGTTTTTTAGACTAAAAATTGAGGTAAAAATTCCTGTAGAACTGAGGTGAAAGGTCCTGTTTTTTGTAGTGTAATTTGCAGTTTAGGCCTAGTATATATTAAATATTTCAACATCTTTTCCAAACCTTTTCTCATTAGAATCACCGGATATTCTCTACAACTGCTCAACTGCTCTGCTCTCTCACAAAATCTCAACCGCATACAATTCTCACAACAGCTCTATTTCCTCCATTCAGTGCTTCGGTTTTCTTCCCCATTTCATGTGCGCACTGAATGCAGTGAAGTATCTTTTTTGTTCTGGCATTTTTTTTACTTTTTTCCTTTTGGTTTTGATGATCTAAGATCGGAAAACTTTCGATTTGTGTTTGTCTGCAAAGGAAATGTATTCACTAGGTTGTTTTGTGCGTATTTTGATCCTTTCTTGTATTTTTTCAATTTCTTAATGCGTGGGATGTTCTATGCTAAGTGTAGGTTTCCTGAGTGTTTACTGTGCTTATTTTGTGTTTTTCGTTCGGATATGTAGTTTAATCTTCCTTTACTGTATTTGATTTGAAGTTTCTAGGATTTTTGCTCTTCACTGTACTCTTATTTGGGGAATTCTCTCTTTTTTGTCATTGATTAGTACTGTTAGTGATTTCATGTTTAATTAGTTTTGAATGATGTTATTTGACTGCTTTTGTTTGGATTTCACATTGATTTCATTTTTATTATGAATATTTGTAATTGTTATTGCTTTGTAGATGTCACTAGATGATGTTGTTATGGACATTGCAAAGACCTACCTTGATCCTGCTGAAGGCAATCGTGTTTCTGCCAACAAAATTGCAAATAAAAGAGCATCTTCTCAAGGTATTTCCTGCTTGTCTTAGATTTTGGCGACATTGTTTGATTTTATTTCCAAATTTATTGCAAATTGCGGCTGTTTAGTTTTCTATTGATGTTGTGATTTTTTTTACATGATGTTTTATAGGTTTCTGTTGATCCTCACATAGTTAGTCTTCATGTTGATAAGTCATCTCTTATGTCTTTCTAGTGTGATTTTTCTTGATTTTCTTTGGTGTTAAGATCAACAATCTTTCTTGAATGTATTGTGCTTTAGGTTTTGTTTTCTATCTTTTCATGTATTTAATTTGTCATTTTCTGTATGAGCTGGTATATTGATGTTTAAAGTTTACTGAATGATGTTTTAAATTCTCGTTATAATGTTTGTTTTCAGTTTTGATATGTTTTTTGTTGGATGGTACGATTATTTTTTAGAGGTGCATTTCATGTATTTTGTGCATGGTGTGTCTCTTTAGGTTCATCTCTAAATTTAGGAGTGTGATGTAGCCTGTGATTTGGGCTGAGGTTTTAAATGATTATTTATATTATTTTTTCATGTAAAAGTTTGGTATTATTTTGCAGTTATTGATGTTTTATAGCTCCAGTTTGACTTTTAGTTTCAGTGTGATGTTATTGATGTTTTATAGTTTCAGTTTAAGAAGCATTTTGCTTGGGCAGAATGTCTTTCTCTTATTGATTTTTTAGCATCTTAAATTGATGTAGTTTTGTTTTCAGATTGATGGCTTCATGTGTGTTGATATGTAGTTGTTTTTTTAACCTTTTTTCTTTTTCCAAAGTAACTTGTGTTGCATTATTTTTCGATGCATATATAATTATATTGATAATTAAGATGCAAGTATTGTTGGTGGTGGTGTCGTGAGACAATCACACAGTGACAGGGGGGAGACCCAAATGCTGATTTGATATTAGATTCTTTTCCTTTTCCATTTTCCCCCTAAATGTTGTATATTCATTTTTTTTCTTAATGTTGTTGTTTGTTTTAAGGACTCCTCTCAGAAAATTGGAAACAAAAGGAAACAGCCAAGCGAAAGCTTGATTTTGTTGAAGAAGATGAAATTTCATAAGCAGGTGATGCTCGCAACTTGGAGGAGTTGCTGAATGAATCAAGTGTTGGTCTTGCTGATAAAGATTGACCTGATGTTCTTAGAGATGAATTTGCTAATTTTGAGAGTCCTCCTAATAGGAGGATGTTGCGCAAGACTGTGGCTGTTAAGAAATATAGTTGCAGAGGGTGTCAGTTGCAAAGGTATTGACATTGAATTATTTGTTTTTTACTATTTGACCTTTTAATGTTTTATTTTCATTCCTTATGTAATATGATATGATTTTTTATTTTTTTGTAGCGGTTGGTGTTGATAAGGTTAAAAACCCTGTCATGAAGAATGATGCTGCTATGAAGAAACAATAAATAAAGGTTTCGAATGAGAGTGTTGATATTGTTGGTAATTTTTTTCCTTTACTTTTAATTTTTGGTACTGTTTAAAATTTATGATGCGATTTATAACATTATGATATGATGTTTCATCTTTTTAACGTTAAATTGATTATTTTTTGTAGCTGTTGGTGTTGGTAATAAAAAAAGGTTGCAAAGGAGAGTGTTAATGTTGCGGGTAATATTTTTTCCCTTTACTTTTAGTTTTTGGTACTGTTTTAAATTTATGATACGATTTTATAACATTATGGTATGATGTTTCATATTTTGTAGTTGACTATTTCAAGTTTCTATCATTTAGTTTTTCATGATGCTAATGTCTTATTATCTAGTTTGATGTTTTTTTGTATCCTAATTGATGATGGCAACAAGAAAGTTGCTGAGGAAAATGTAAATTGAAACATGGTGTTTGTGACAAAGAAGCTGCTGGGAGTGCTGATGTGGATGACTACATTTTTCTAGTAGGATTTGATTTATTTTTTTGGTTTCAGTTTTTTATAGCTCTGCTTTTTGGTTGTGAATTTTTGATGTTTTACCATTCTGATGTGATGTTTTTCTTTCTAGTAGATGATGAGGTATTTAGTACTGTTCCTGACACCCAAACTATAAAAAACAACGTTGATGCAAATGCTGCAACTGAGAATGTGGTTTATCCAAAAGAGAAGTCTGGAAGTGAAGCAAAAAAAAGATGATGACGATGATGATGGGAGCTCTGAGTCTAAGGAATAAAAATCTGGATCTTAAGATTCTAAAAGTGGGAAGGAGGTTGATAAAGCTTGTGATGAAGATGTTGACTCGAGTGGTTCTGATTCTAACTCAGAACCTGAGGTGGTGGTGGTCGTGAAGAAGCCCTTGAGAAGGTTTACGAAGATTAAGTGAAGGGAAACGTGATGGGAAAGCGTCTGTGTATGGTGATGCTGATTTTGATAACGAGGCAAGGTTTGCTAACATTTTAAATACTATCTATAATGTTTATTAATTTAGGTGGTGTTGATTTTCTTATGTGTATGTGATGTTTTACTTTCAGACATTGATTTTTTAAGTTATGCATGTGATGTTTCATGACTTATTCATTTTATTTTCAGTGATGAGAAGGGCTTCACTACCAAGTGTAGCCCTGGTAATATAGAAAAATTTTCCTGCTCGTTGACTGTAAACCAGATTAAAGTTGTGAAAGATGTTGGTTTTGATGTTTTGATGAAAATTAATTTTACTGTCCTTCCAAAAGATATCATTCCTTAACTTTTTCACAATTTTAATCCCATTAGCCATGTTCACATAATTGGTTCTGATAGGTATTTTTTAACTTGTGATGATGTTCACGATGTTTTAGGACTCTCTATTAGTGATAAAGAGGTGATTGAGGTTAGTAATGTTGGTAAGGGGGAAAGTAGGGATTTAGATCTCTGGGAGAGTTGGAGGGATGAGTTTGGGGTTAATAGCTTGGGCAAAATTCCTTGTGATGGGCTATTTGAAAAGATGATCACCTTAGGTGATGGTGGTGATGATTTAAAAAATGTTTGTCATGTATGTTGTGTGCACTTTCTTGAGTCTTACTGTTAGGTGGTTCGTAGATTATAAGCTTGTTCGTGTTTTGGAGGATGTAGGGGAGATTAAGAATTATGATTGGTGTGGGTATTTGCTTAGGAAGCTTTGTGAGGCAGTGGCTAGGTACAAGTGTAGTTCCTACACATCAGTGAATGCTTGTATCATTGTCCCTTTGATGTATTATTTGTATAGGTTTCCTTTTCAAGGAAAACCACCCCCACCACAGTTCCTCTTATTCAGCATTGAGATACTGCTCTGTTGATCAAAAGGTTCAAGCAGATTGTCGATGGTGGTTTTGATTCTTGCCCGATGTCTAAGGATTCATTTCCTTTAACCATAATGGGGAAGTATGTGGCCTTTGGTGCTTGTGCGTAATCCAAGAAAGGAAGTCGTACGAAAGTTGATCAATCTGGTTAAATCTCACAGGTTTTTACCTTTGTGATTCCTGAAGATTTGCCTACCGATGCTGCAATCATGAATGTGTAGGCTCTATAAGTATTCATCTTTTTCAGCTTTGATGTTTTAAATAAAATAGTTGATGTTTTAGATTTTGAATGAGATGTTTTAAGTTTAAGCTTTAGGTGTTGTTATCTTTGTTGGTGTGATGTTTTATATTTTAGGTAAAATGATGTCTTTCATCCTCGTTGGCTTTTCCTAATTATTTTTTTCTCCTAGTTTGCTGATCAAGCTTTCCTTAGGTTCAAGAAGAATATTGAGGTTGTTACTAAGGCCTTGGTTTCTGAGCTGGATCAAGGTGTTAAGGATGTTGTTCCTTCTCTTGATGCCCAACCTACTTCTCCTTTCGACTCAGAGAAATGTTTTTGCTAACCTTTAAGTGTTTGAGGCTGTTGATGAGATTGTAAGGAATACCTTTAGGAATCGTGCTACTGTTGTTGCTCTAATAAATAGAGAACTTGAGCCATCATTCGATCTTGGCATTGATGGAGTTGGAGAGGCTTCATCTTCCAAAGCACCAGTAGAAGGCAAAGGAAAGGTAGTTGGGAAGGGAAACAAGAATGGGAAGAAGTAGAATATAAGTGTGAAGAAACACTATTTGACATTGATGTTTTAAGAATGTTGTTTGGTTTGAATGTTTTGAATATTTCAGTTCTTCATGTTAGAGAATTGATAGAGCTTTTAGACCCTTTCATGTGATGAATGATATTTTCTTATGGTGATTGACAGTTTATGGGCTGATGTAAAACTGTTTGTAGTTTTTTTAGATATTTTTGTTCGATGTGATCATTTTCAAATTTGATGTGATGTTTAATTATCAGTGTGCGATGTTTTATACTTTTGAACAATCATTGTTTGATGTTTTATGTCTTTAAAAAAATTGAAAATACTTGGCCATATGTACTATACATAAAGACATACGAGCCAACTTATATTTGTAAATCATCATGTAAGGAAGTAATAACATTAGTAGATAGAAGTGTAACATCCAAAAATTTAATGCAATAAGAGTGGAATGTATAAGATCAGTGGTAGCATATGAATATCCTTTTAAAAATTAACATCATTATCAGAATGTATTTCTAAAACATCAAACTGTAACAATGTAACATTGATCCATAATAGTGTAACATCACAGGATGGTAGTAAACATCTACCTACAAGATTATTTTAGATTAATTGAGCTTTTGGTGTCTTGGATCCAAATTCCTTTCTCACTAGCTTCTTCCTTTCAAACTTAACTTTCACTCTTGCAATTCTTCCTTCAGTTTTTATTTTTGGTGGATTGAGAACTTTGGGAGCTATCTTTGTTGTTGAACCTCTTGCACTATTAGTTGCTGAAGGTTCTTGTATATCCATTGCTTTCATTTTATTGGTTGTAGCTGAGTCTCTATTCATCCGTTCTTCAAGGATTCTTTGAGTTTCTATCTCCTCTTGACACTTCAACACTAGATTGTAGTACTTGCGTAGCATATCATGACACCATGGTATCTTACCTTTGATCTTCTTGTTCTGTGGTGTTGTTCCTCCGAGTACTTTGTTCCATATTTCTTGTTTTTCCACCTTTGTCCATATCTTAAGGATGTAATCTCTAGAAATGGAAGTGATGTTTAAATAGAGGATGTGAAGGGCATGGAAACACAACATTCCTACCTCTTCAAAGTACTTGAAAGAGCATTTTATTTCCACCTTTTGACCTTGTTTTTTGAAAGTAACCTCTTCATTCTTATGTCGTTATTTTTCAGGCTGTGCTTCATGAACATCTTCAAATCCAAGGTTGAATATTTTTATTACCTTACTTGCCATGGCTAGCTTCTATTCTGCCTCAAAGTTCTTGTACAACTTATGTGTGTATATTTTAGCAGCGTGTTTCAGAAGTCCAGGTTCCTGCTCCGTGGACCTGAGTTTTTCTATTGACCCATTGTATTCCTTGTTGGTCTTTGTGCTTCTCCGGATTTGTAAATATTGGAAACACTGTGTCAATTTTGTTGTTTTGTTGGCACTGAAGCTAATTTCCTCGTTTGTGCTTTCGCTCCTCTATGATAAATGTCCCAGCCGAGAAGAAGTCCTTGCTTAATGCAGTACACCATTTATCTCGGAGTCCGTATAGGCGCTTGAACCACTGGTTGTAATGAAGATATTTATCCATCATAGAGTCCCAGCATCTTTGGAATTCCTCGGTACAAATCCGTACCACTAACTTGGGAGTTTTACATTTTCCAACAGAATACACAGGTAGTAGGCGACGAACGAGGAGGACATCTAGACTAGAAGTTCCACAAGAACCAAATTCTGTAGTTGTAGCGAGCGAAGAAATGGCGGAGGATAACTGCACTTTGAGGGAATTGATAGCTCCCAACTTGGAGAATTATCCTCTTTGCATTGTATTCCCACCCTTTCCACCCAATGTTACTAGTGAGCTCAAGACCGGCATGATCCAGTGTTTGCCCACTTTCCATGGAATGACTGGTGAAGATCTGAACAAGCACTTGTTGGAGTTTCATCTAGTATGTACCAGCATGATGCCACCGAGAGTCTCGGAGAAAGACTACAATTTGAGGTCATTTCCCTTCTCACTTCGGAATGCGGCTAAAGATTGGTTGTATTACCTTCCACCCGGTTTCATCACCTCCTGGATGGATATGAAGAGTAGATTCCTCGAGAAATACTTCCCAGCTTTAAAGTTTATGGGGTTGAAGAAGCAGCTCTCCAATATCTCTCAGTTCGCTAATGAATACCTCTATGAGTATTGGGAATGGTTCAAGAGGCTATTGGTAAGTTGTCCATATCATCCATTCAAGGAGGGGGATTTGGTGTACTATTTCTTTGAAGGATTGTGTGACGATGACATGCACATGGTGAATGGCGCTTGCAATGATTCAATCGCCAACAAGAGCCCAAGGGAGGAGTGACACTCTTCGAAAAGATGGCAAATGGTACAAGGCAGTTTGGTATAGATTGACGATGAAAACCGTGGATGAGTCATCCCATTCTCCCAAGTTACAGAAGCTAGTCCAAGATCTTACTTCCATGATGAAAGAGTTCATGAAAGGGAGGGTTCAACAAGTGAAAGTGTTTGTAATTTGAAGCCTTGATCATCACACGGATATTTTCCCGCAAGTGGTGGAAAATTTGGAAGAAGTTAAGGCGTTGGATTTCAACAAAGGAGAAAATAGGCCACATTTTGGTAGAGGCTACAACAAGGGTTCCATTGAAACAAAGTAGACGAAAGGCAAGACTCTTAAGCGAACACCTTCAACCCGAGGTATCGCGGTCACCCCAACTTTTGTTGGCGTGAGGAGAACCAAGTGCAAGGATACAACCGAGATGGAAAAGCTCCACATCAGCCTTATCCAAGGGGAGAAGGGCTTACCAAGAATAACGTCTCACTCTACAAGTCGGATCGAGAAGAAATCTTTGAAGCAATCTCGCAATTGGCTATGAAGTAAGATATCTTATCGGAGCGCACAAGGCGTGAGTTTGAAGATCTCGGGACTAGGGCATTTTCAAGCATAAAAAACCTTGAAATTCAAGTCGGACAACTTTCCACCTCGGTTAGCCAACTTGAAACCAAAGATTCTAGCAAGCTTCCTTCCCAACCGGATATCAATCCAAGGAGTGTGAATGCTCTCAAGCTAAGAAGCGGGAAGGAGGAGCGCAAACCCGAGAAGGAAATATTACAAGAAGATGACTTGATTGTGGCGAGTAAAAAAACCAACTTGGAGGAACATGAATTGGTTGTGGAGGAGGAGCCTGTCAAGGAACTTCGAACACTTGGGAGGTCGTCGTCGTACCTCTCAATGATACAATTTATAAGCCCTAAATGCTTACTAAATATAATTAAGTAGATAGTGTCAAGTCGGGGTCGTCCACAAAGAAGAAGGATTTTCCTAAGGTTTCATGCATGTATGAGTGGATATAAGCCTAGATAAAGATAGATAGATACACACACACACACATATATATATATAAACATGTAAAGAGGGGGGGGGTTTGACTGGTTTTTCCTAAGTTATAAATTGAAAGACAACACAATTATCAAAGTACACTAATTATGCTATCATGCAACAAGCTACTAAAAAATGGTAAAATCACAATTAACAAAGCCTTGGGGGCAATTGATTTCCACTTCCAAACCACTTATAGATCCTAGACTCAT
>JAULKM010030939.1:0-13665 GCA_032355605.1 Rubia tinctorum | reverse complement strand
ACTCGACTTATCTATTTTTGGTCCTACCTTTTTCAGCCCACTAGCATAGTAATATGCCCATGTTTGACCAACAACATATGCGAGGTCGCAGACTTCTCGTCTTAATCGATAACTTACCGACACATAATAGATGTCGGTTCGGCTGGAAGTGAGCCTTACCAATTCGGCCCACTAGAATACAAGGGCAAGGCCCGTGTATGACCAAAACGAACGTAATTGACATTAATAACAGTTAATAGTATATTAGATACTACAATTGAAGTTAATAAACGTCCACGAACTTCATAGACGTGCAGTTTGATGGGAATCAATTTTACCACACACGGTGAACTTTTTTGACATGCGTTCCATGGGAACCACCACATAGAATCACATGTTCAAAGAAATAAAAAGATATTATAATAACGTCCATCAAAATATTTAGAAGATTACTTACAAGTATACAAGGCGTCATTCAGAAGAACTTGTGGAAGTTTATGCGGAATTAAATCAATTTTTACTACCCTCGGTAAGTACAAGTTCAACTTCGGATGTCAAAGTTTCATTTTAGGGCCAATTGTAATCGGGTTCGCGAATGCCAATGTCGATTTATAATATTGCACTTAGGTTCCCCCGATAGAGTAGGAGTACTTGCAATGTCAAACGGGAGTTACACTAAACTCATTCACTAATTCACGAGCACAATGTTCCTATTTGGTTGTGGATGGATATAACGGAGTAATTGTCCATTATTTTTGTTAATATTCCATAAATAACTCTACCATAAGAGTTCTGAGAATGTTTCATTTCCACCACATAGAATTGTATGAAAATTTAAATTCGTGGTTTTCAAAGCAATAAAAAGTTAATGGAAATTACGTCCATCAAAAATTTTTAAGCGATATACAAGGCATGTAGTTAATTGTAGAAGATTACTTCGAGTATACGAGGTGCCATTCATAAAAAACTTGTGCAAAGTATATATGGAATAAAACCAGTTTGTTTATAAATCTCGGTAGGTATTAGTTGAACTTCGGATGTCAAAGTTCTATTTTAGGTCGATCGTGATCTGTTTAGGGAATAACAGTGTACATTTATAATTTTGCACCTAGATCCCTCTGACAGAGTAGGAGAACTTGAAATGTAAAACTACGGTGAACTTTATGTTACTCACATTTTCAAAACAATGGTGTTCCAATTTGTGCATAAACGGGACATGTTTTAGTACCGCAATCTTAGCAAGGAATATTTTATGATACTTTTCCTAATTAAATTTGATTGTGCTGCATATGTGCAATGTCGCAATTTTGCCGTACTAAACAAATGCAAAAGCAACCAATATGAGACATTGTTCAAATTGAATTTTCCAACGAGAAGCCAAAATTTGAGCCAAAATTTTGAACCAAAAATTCCCCCCATCAATTTTCCTTTAAATAACAATCAACAATAACACATATTTCCCCATCAATCCTCCTCTGAATCCAAAAATATGACATCATATCCATTTCACA
Source organism: Rubia tinctorum (assembly GCA_032355605.1). NCBI lineage: Eukaryota > Viridiplantae > Streptophyta > Magnoliopsida > Gentianales > Rubiaceae > Rubia > Rubia tinctorum. Next base: position 12,175 of record JAULKM010030939.1, on the reverse strand, counting down.
CAAACAAAATCAATGAAGAACTTACTCAAATTGCTTCTCTAAAACACCAACAAGAATACGAGAATGGAGCATCTTCGGTTTCAAATTATTTGAGAAGGATCTAAATTCATTCCATGTTCATTTCCAATCTTTAATACCATATACCTTCTACATGTTTTTCTTTCTTATAAAGTATGATGATTGTGTAACATGTTGTATAAAGTACATTTTTCGTGTTTTCTATATAGTCTAATATTTGAAAAGTGTAATAAAAAGGCTTAGATTATGGCTGATTGTGGACAATATCCATGGATTTGTATGAACACAAGTTGAATATGCGATGAACATAGGTGATCGTCTCTTATGATATGTGACCGGAAAATGTGCGACGTCATACATTCTATGAAATTATTGTCATAGAAGTTGAATATCCAACGTCGCTCTTTTGTCACACTTTGCTACATCATCCAACACTGCATGCGACATCGCTTGCAGTGCGAACAGGTACTTTCAATATGTTCAGATTAATGTTGTCTACGTATGACTATATTATGGGACTTCCAAATTCTAACATCTACTTTGTTTCATGTTTGTTCTTTATAATAGGACATAGGGAGTTATCGATGGATTTCCAGCGTGCAATGTAGGTTCAATACATTAATTGATGTTTCAATCTCATACCAACCTCATGTATTTTAACATACTCCAACATGTATTTACCATCATTATTGTAATTCTATTGGTTCCTTAGATTCTCATTTTTTTCGGACATCAGTTGCACAATAATTAATTGTCGTCTGATTTGTAAATGTTTCACGAATTGTAGAACATTAGGTAGAATGTAATGGATATCAAGGCGCAAAATAATTGTGTAAATCAAATATTACCTAACACGTAAAAAATGTTTGTGCAATCAAATATTATATTTCATAATATCTAAGAATCGATTTCTCTTAGACCAATCCGCGAAGTGGTAGGACTATCGTTACCCCAAGCACATCTAGGTTTCCTACCCCAGGGGATATAAATAATTATGCAATCATGAAAGTAGACTACAGTGTATGCTATTCCTAGTGTGAGAATCATGCAATTAAAAAGAACATGAAGAACAAGCCAACACAATAATCACAAACACATAGAAATAGGTAGATCTGTGGAATCACACAAAATAAACATTAATTCATGAATAGAAATACAAACCCCAAGTAAATAAACTAATCCCTAAGCATTGAACCCAAGTATTTCATTGGATTCAATGCCTTTGGCAAAAGAAAAATAAAGAGAATGAGAGAAAAGATTCTAGGGAGAAGAAGAGCTCATTTGGCACGGTTCATCAACTGAAAGGACTTTTTGCTCAGTTTAACAGCACGGGCCATGTCATTTTTCACGCCCAATGGGCTGGTATTCACATTTAGAACTTGAAAGGGCGCAGGCTATGTGAATCGGCTCGGTCCACCCCCATACTTAGCCGTTAGAGCCAATTTGGGGGCACAACCTGCATTGACCGACATGGCTCATTTTGAGGGGCAGTTGCACAACCAGTGTTGGTTGGCATGGGCCGTTCTAGGCTTGGTTAGCTTATGCTGGGCTTCGTGCTAGCCGGTCGGCTGATTCGGCTGGTTAACGTCGTCTTCCATTCTTGGCATTTTTTACCTTCAATTTCGCCTTTCCCCACTCAATTCCATCTACTACTCTGCTTTTATGTTTGTGGCCTTCTATCTACTACCATCCTCGCTAATGGAATTCAATATCTTCTACCATTCTTGTTAATGGCCTTCAAATATCTTCTACTAGCCTCGCGGGTGGCCTTCTACAAAATGTTGTCAAAAACACTCACGAGCAACCTACTTGTAAGCTCACAAAGGAAAATCTAGTTGCTCGTGAATATAAAGTGTTCATTAGCTTCAATTAAGTCTACAACACTCAAAATTTAGACAAGAAAACCAATAATGGTCTTCTAAACCCTTTGTCATGTAAACCTAACTAAAACTAGCAATCAACCAAATAAAACATGATAATAAATGTGTAAAATGCATTGGTTAACGCATGCATAAAGGTGCACATCACTAAGATAGGAATTATATGCTTTGTTTTTTAAAATATTGTGTATATGTAGGATTATTATTTTAAAATTGTGTTTTATGTTCATACTTGGGTAATACTATGGAGACTATGGCACAATATGTTATTATTTGTGTGGAGGTGATGAAGGATGTAAATATGGAAGTGGTCAAGCTGAGAGAGGAGCTGAAGCGGTCGAAGTAGAGGTGTGAGCAGTTAGAGACGGAAGTGGGAATTGCAAGAAGTTTGGTTGATGAGAAAGAAAGAGTAAGAACTGAGTTGGCTGGGGAACTTGCTGAGTTACAGAATGGAGGTCCTGCTGATCCTAGTACCCCCATGCTATGGTGAACAAGTTGTTTAAAATAGGTGGTTACACAACTTTTTTTCCAAGATACATGTTTAGATTGAAAATGTGGTGTGGTGGCACGCATGGAACAGTATGTGCACACACTATCCCACTATGGATATTGCAGGGTTACCAAATGCTAGCGCTATAAAATGCAGAGAGGGTGAAGCTAAGCAGGTTATAGATGGGGCGTATGCCTAGAAGGTTGCAAATAATGCGCACTTCTTCCTCTTTCCTAATGAATAGAATGATATGACAAGGTTTCCCATTCTCACTAAGTTTGAGAGATGCAAGTTTGAAAAGTACGAGGACGATGATGTTGAAGAAGAAGATGGGGATTCTGACATGGTAACCGAGTTCTTGCAATAGCCTATCCAACTATAAGATATGGTTTGTTGCACCCTTGTATCGGAAGGGAACCATCGGATCGGGTACTGGGAGGAATGTGGAATGTAGCTTAGCTGTTTTGGGTTGTAATTTGGGAATATTTTCCAATAGGCCATTTTGATGTGAACCTTGATAATGGTTTTATATATGTATTGTGGTATGAATTGATTATCTTATTTGTACTTATGGTTTGTGTTTTTACGGAGTTATTTTTATTCTAAAATTGGATATGACTTGGACTAAGTAAGGTTTCCATGAAATGAGTATATTATTGGGATGTGTTGTTGGACTTTGTGGTTTAGAAACTTGTGGTTGTGCACTTGTGTCGTTGGATGGTGGTTTTCCTAGCGTATGCAAAGTCGTGCACAGTTACACTAATACCTTACCGTCATGGTTTCCATTGTTTACATCCAGAAAGTGTATTATTGAATATTATGTTTTTAAGGTAAGGTTTTATGTGAGCGTGTTTAAGAGGCAATGAGATAATAATTTGCACTTGAAAAAAAATACTAACGCCGGTTTATACGTCGTCAGTACGGTGTTGTAGCTTTTTTTGTTTGTGCGACTTCGTGAGTTAACCGTGGAGACATTGATTCTCTACAGTATTATATTATTTAATATTTTATGATAAAAATAATCATTTGTCGCTATCCATTATATGATATTTAATATTCGATAACTCATGAAATGGTTAAACATCATACAATAATTAATTGTTTTTAAATTAATACGGAAAGGAATGACATGTTAAAACCCACAAGGCTATCACATATATTACAAATATATGTTACAATCTATTAAAATACATAAGGTTGATATGAAATTGAAATATTAATTGTATTGAGTCTCCATTGTGTACGTTGTACAGCTTTAACACTGTCATGGCGACTAGTAAAATGAAAAATCTATCAACGTAAATGCTGAAAGTACATCGATAACTGTCATTGTCCTATTACAACAATTCCACAAGAAACAAATTTTATGTTAGAATTGGACAATCCCCATATTTAGACGACATTAATCTCAACCTTGGAAAAAATAACTGATCGGCTTTAGTGCGACATCGCATACAAGTGTCAACGATGTCGCATGGGCCGAAATAAAGAGAAACGCCGGACATTCATAGATATTCCAAGCATTTCCTATACATGTGAAACATTGATCTTTGTTCGGTATCACATCACAAGGGCCGATTAAATTTGACCGAAGTCGCACATTCAAAGTCTGTTCTTACAAAAATGTAATTATTGTCCACAATCAGCACTAATCTAAGCTTTTTTTTTCTCACTTCTTAAAAACATGGCATTATCTTGGCAACACAAACACTATAACATGTAACACAATCAGCATACTTCATGAAAATATTCAATCTTTGTTCCATGATAAAAAGAAAATCTACAAAATCATTAATAAATTTACTAAATGAACATGGAATGGATGGAAAACTACCTCAATTTATTTGAACCCATAAATGCTCCATCCTCGGAATACTTGTTGATGTTTGAGAGGAGCAATTAAATTGAGCACGTTAATTGTTGCAATGGTGTGAATGGAAAGGATCATGTGAACGGAGATGCTCCATCCCCCATTTTTTGCATAACCTAATTACGATAGATAGTCCAACCCACCCAGAAGAAGTAATACAATTTTATGCAAACTAGGGAAAATTCATTACATTGATTATGTAACCAATACAAATGGAATTACCGTGGCTGTTAGTAATTTCATGATAAATGTTGTGTTAGGGTGTCCCCTGGATAGACCCTGGTTTTTTTATGTTCCACTTTCTCATATGGCTCTTATAAGATTTTCCATCAACAATCTTGGCCAGCTAAGACTGAGTCCCAACCACTATGTCTCATAGCAATGGGGTGTAAGTATTTCAGGTTATAGGGTGACAAGGTTGGAAAAGCGAACAAATATGATATGTTCGTGTTAACGGTGGAGCAATGGTTTGTTTTGAGTGGGTTTCTATGCATGTCCCTTCATTAAGGGGGCATGGTGTGAGCACACCATTAGAAGCCTTATGATCTTCTATTATACTATGGAAAACAAATTGTTGAATCCCAAGTTCACAATATTGTCCTACATGGACAAAGTCTTTGGCAAAGCAAAGAAGGAATTCACTTATGGGTATTTGGTCACTAGGATGATAAAAGAGCATGGTGTTATACCCATAGACTCCCTATTTCACCTTGAATACTACGAATTAGAAATGGTTTGACCTGAAGTGATTAGAATTGGATACAAATAAAAACATATACAAGGTGAAGTTGGTTCCGAGGCAGCAGCTAGAGGTGCGGCAACAGTTAGAGGTGCAAAGAGGTATAGAGATTTGGATATCGGTACATCGTCATATGCATGTATTATGGCATACACCATTCATGATTATTCGTGGTTTATACGTTTAAAATTTTCAATCTTGTGGTATTTGTGTGTAGGATCAGAGAAAGGATTTGTGCAAAAGTGGAAGAAGATGTTTCTGTGAATCAATAGCCAAATGGAAGCCATAAAGAGGGAGGTGAAGGTATTGAGGGCCAGGAAAGAAACTTAACTTCAAGAGAAAGGGATTGAGATTGGTTTAAGTGAAGAAAAAAGGAGATGGATATTGGACATGTCTCTTCATCTAGCGGTAACGAAGAGGTTGAAGATGAGGAAGTTGTCACATTGTACATTTGTAATGTCTTTGTTACATATCCAAGCAGATGTGAAAGTGTTGAACAATTTTATATATTTCGAGATTGATGATGGGATTGTAATGTCACGTTATGGGTTGCGTTGATGTTACATTATGTGGTCAAATATGACAAATGTGTAAAGTCAATAGAATTAGTATAAATTTTAGCGTGATTTTGAGTTGCCATGTTTAGTAAAGGTACCACTTAATCTATCCAATTGAAGAAGGAAAAACTTCACAGTTGCAGTTCCGAAATTGGATCTTTGAAATAGGGATGAGATAAACTACCTTCAGTTCCTTAATCGGAACAGATGTGTTATGAGTCTGAAACTCTTTTCGGAATCGACAATCGCCAAATTAAGATCCCCAAAATTAATAATTAAAATCATTCTGAAATGTGTTCAGATTTTAGAATATAAAAAAATTATATATAAATACTCTGTCGAGGAAACCTTTAGGTTTGAAATTGACTCTGGGTGATAAACCCTAGTTGTATTTGGGGTACACAATCTCTTTCGAACTCTTTCCAAATTTCCTACGCCTTTAGTCGGGGACACCCCTCACATCAATTTTGATATTAAGAGAGTAACATCAACTCCTGTTGCTTGTGGTGGAACTGCTACACACAAAAAATAAACTGCACAGGAAAGATTTGACACCAACTTTCAAGGCTACGAATTTTGTGTCTCCTCCAGTCTCCGAAAGGTACAATTCTTCATTAGAAAATTCAAGTTACTATATTTGTATGCCCTTGAACTTAATGATACCATACTGCTAGGGCTGAGTAATATTGTGTCTCTATTTGAATTCCAAAGTTTTTCCAAACTCTTTGCCACTAAGGATGCAGCGCACTTTGTCAAAGTGTGTTAATTTTATGCCAACAAGGTACCGGTAGATGAAGGGTCATTCTATACTGTGGTTAGTGATATACGGTTTGACATTGATCCATTGAAGATAAATAATTTTCTAGGTTGCCCATACAAGAGCCTTCAGGACTGTTATCTGCAGTTTCTGATGGTTCTTTGAACATATATTAACCTTCAAACCGGCCCATATATGTGGATCCTCCTTGTTGAATCCTACCCATCTAGCCCAATTATAATTTAGTAGATCTGTATTCAATCATGGCTCTGTCGAGACTTGTAACTTCAAGTATTTGGCAATAGAGCATATAATTGTATACAAGATAGTAGCACAGAGTTTTGTGCCAGAATGAGGTCACATTAGTGACCTCACGGCTACCACTATTATGCTGTTCTACTATTTGATGAAGAAGGTGAAGATTAATTTCGGCTATACCATTATGCAACAAATGTTGACATCCATTGTGCATTCGAAGAAGAAGGCTATCAAGATACATTACAGGTCCCACATTTCCAAATACCTGAAGTCGGATAACACGTTTACAATTAAGAGTCATGAATTGCATGATAAATTTTCCGGGAAGAAGCTCTTTGATAATAAGAAGTGGAAACTCATCGATGGCATATGGTTGCACGGGGTTTCCTAGAAAAATACCAAGAGAGGTCGCACAAATGAAGGTGGTCTTTTTTCATTAAATCTATTATTGACGTTTTATGTACGTATTTCTATTGCAATTTGATGCTCCCAACTGTAGGTGAAGAGGACAACACCTCATTCACGGTGGACATGTACAAACAAATATGAAAGTGAATGTGAAGAAGATAATACGGTAGAGGAAGACTACTCATGATACCAAAAAGATTGTCAAAGCAACCAGACATGCGGAAAGACATTAGGAAGGATCATAATTTAGGAAATCCATTTAGATTTTCGATTCTTAATTATTAATAATGTTGTCTTTTACGAAATTATGTCTTGCAAACAATTATTTTTGAGAGGATAATATGTTGCAAACATTGTTATTTGCTGAACTCGTAATCTATTTCTACACAACTGTGGAATAAAGGGGAAAGAGAACGATAGAACAAAACAAAAAAAATACTCATCACTACGAGCAAGAAGGTCATGCTCCTCCGTGGCGGCGAGCATGCCTCTGAGTCCGCTCTTCTTGCCTGTGTCTCCATCTCGCATCTGCATCAAGTGATGAGTCGTCATCCATGTGAGAAGATCGCAATATGAGAATAATGGATTCCAAGCCATCCTCGAGCACATCAAATCACTGATCAAATATGTCGAATGCACGGGTGAAGTGATCAGCAACTGGTGTTGCGTCTGCTCAATCCTATGCACCTGCTGGCGAATAGGTCTGACATTCTCATCAATGATGGCGAGTATAGTGCCATATTCAAATTGCTGCAGGTGGGAGGGCTCAGGTGTGGGCTCTTCCGACTGTGGCTCAGGTTGTGGTGGCTGCTGGATAGGGTGTCATCGAGGGGGAAATGGGATACCGTTCGGCGGGCCATGTTGTCCACATTGAGAGCCGTCAAAATATCTCGCAATTCTTGACCGGGATCTAAAAACAAGGTGCTCGGATTTATGTCTTCCAAAAGATGACAACGCTCAACCTAGGGAATGATCATGAACTTGTGTGCCCCATACACCCAAATAAACTTGTCACGTTTATCGATAGTATGTAGCATTTTCACCCCTACAAGCTTGTCAATATCGTAGAAGTGCTCATATTTCCCTGTGACATATTGGTCGATTCCCGGTATCTCCAAATCTAAATCCCTTTCTACGATGGTGACCATGCCTCCCATACAGATCTTCCCTTTATCTGTGGTTGAGAGTTTCAAGCACATGTTGACCCAGTAGTCCACCCAGTCTGGATGGCTCTGCACCTCGTAAGTCATCGCCCAAAAGCCATCAAGTCAAAGTGCGAGATTTGAGTGGGCTCCCCATGATAGAAGATCATCATAGATAGGTAGAGATGCACAAATCTCAAGGCGGCGTGGACAATAAGTGAGCTCTTGTCCCCTCTAGACATTGCTCTCCCCAGATTGCTACCTAAAATTGCCCCACATTAAAGTCGGGAACTGTAAGAAAGTCTTCCACTCCCTCATCATACTTCCAAGCAAATAATGATTTCAACTGATCATAGTTGAGCTCACGCCTCTCATCGTTGAGATTGAATGTGATGTACTTGCCATTCTCACGCTCCTCTCTCTCTAGGGTATCTAGAAATTCAAGAGTGAAACGGTGACAAGTGGGTCCATTTTTTTTAGAAGAACTCTAAACCAACTTTATCCAGTAACTGGAAGACATGTTCCTCGATGTTTAGCCTTGTGAGAGTGGTTGTATGAGCGAACGAAGTCACCATAATGGTCCTTTAGGCTAAGTTGGCTCATTTGGAGGAAAAATTTCCTTCATTTGGGTTAAGCCCATATAGTCCTTGGCAGGGCTCGAGGTGAACTAGCTTGACTTCTCTTCGTTGCCATTTTCAAAAAATCAATCCCATAATTCAATACCATCACAGGCCACAAATATACCACACAACAACACAATTACCAAAACAACCAAATATCACCACAATTGCCAACAATAACAAAATAGCACCAAAAATCACCAAAATAGCACCAAAATCAATCCAAAATTCCTCCAATACCAACAATATCCACCCACACAATGAAAAATCCTACCCTCTGAATTAATATCACAATTATCACCACAAGAATAATCTCCAATTTTCCAAACACAAGAATCAACCGGAAAACTTTGAGAAGGGTACCGTCAAATTAATGGAGAATAATCGTGGCACAATGGATATTAGCCTCCAATCATGTCCAATTCACGCAAAGGGGAAAGAACTTGACCAAAATTCAAGAACACCCAAATTTTATGGTTCTTGTGTTTTGAATCAATTTATTGAGGGTTTTGTGATGTTTGACTGTTGATGGATGTGAGGGTGATAGGTGGGAGATAAGAGGGAGTGAATTTGGCGGAGAGTTGGAGGATTTTTCAGATGAAAAATGGGTGGGGAAGTGTATTGGCGAGCGGCTGAAGGGAGGAAGGAAGGGGTATCGGGTTTGGGAAATTTTGAAAGAGGGGTGTTTGGAAAATTTGGAAAGGAAGACACCCTTATTGCTGCTCGTTTGACACGAACCGTGACATACTTACACGATCTGTGGCATCAATTCTTTCCCTGGCAAAAGAAAATTTCTACTAAATCTTTTGACACTGACTGTGACAAATTTACACGGTCCGGGTCACCTCCTTTGTCCATGTCCAAATAAAAATTTTATGCGGGAATTTTTTACACGGACTGTGACATATTTACATGGTCCATGACAACGCCTCTGTCCTTGGCCAAAAAAGAAATTCTGCTGAAATTTTTGACACGGACCGTGACAAAGTTACACGGTCTGTGTCATCCTCTCTGGTCCCAACCAGAATGAACTCCAAAAATTCCATTTTTTTTTGCTTCCAACATTTTTTCTCTGCTTTTACACTTCACCATATTCTAATGCTCTGCAAAATCAAAAATAATGCACACCAAACATAATATTGCTCCAAAATATAAAAGAAAATATAATAAATTTCAAAGCGAAACAACTAAAGCACTCAAAATTGCATTATTCTAAAGGAAAATTAATTTTAACAAAGAGGCACAATTACATCAACGAAGTATCAATGATTATCTGGATGATCAAAACCGAGTTTATTTAACGTCGTCAGCACGACCTATTCACAAAGCTCCCTAAAAATGAAGCTACATCAACGGAATTGCATTAAAAGCATTTGGATGATCAAAACAAAGTTTCTTTAATATCATTGGCACGACGTATTCACATCGAGGCCACTACTCACTAACTGGGTTGTCGAGAAGTGTTTTCTCGACTAGTTCCAGTTGGAAACTCTCATAGTAAGACTTCAAACGGTGGTCATTCACTTTGAAGACTTTGGAAGTCTCTTCGCTTATAATTTACATCGCCCCATGCGGGAAAACTTTCACCACTACAAAAGGGCAAATCCACTTTGACGCAATTTACCCGGAAATAACCGAAAGCGTGATTGGAATAGAAGGACTTTTTTTACCAATGTCAAAGTCATTTCTATTGATTAAACTATCATATTTGGCCTTGGTTTTCTCATTGTAAATTGTGGAGTTCTCATAGGATTCATTCTGAATCTCCTCAAGCTTTTGCAATTGAAGCTTTCGGTGCACACTAGCTTCATCCAAATTCACATTGAAGCTTTTTACGGACCAATATGCTTTGTATTCAAGCTCCACCAGTAAGTGACATGGTTTTCCAAAAACCAACTGATATGGAGACATTCCAATCGGGGTCTTATAAGTCATTCTATACGCCCACAAGGCATCATCTAGCCGAATGCTCCAATCCTTCCTATTCAGATTAACCGTTTTCTCAAGGATTGATTTTATCTCTTGATTGGAGACCTCGGCTTGGCCATTTGATTGTGGGTGATAGGTCGTGGAAGTTTTATGGGTTACCTCATACTTCATCAAAGCCTCAATTGTGGGATTGCAAAAGTTGGTTCCTCGGTCACTAATCACGGCTCGGGGAATTCCAAACCAGGAAAAGATGTTCGCTTTCAAGAACTCCGCCACCACTTTTGAATCATTGGTCCTAGTGGTCTTTTTTTCGACCCACTTGGACACATAACCGCGCAAGCAAAATATATGTGCAACCAAAAGAATTTGGGAAGAGTCTCATGAAGTCAATCCCCAACACATCAAAAATTCCACAGTAAAGATGCTTGTTTGTGGAATTTCATTTCTTTGGAAAATGTTTCCCGTTCTTTGACACTTGTCACAACATTGAAAAAAACTATAAGAGTATTTCATCATGTGAGACCAATAGAGACCACTTTCTAAAACCTTAAAAGTGGTTCTTTTGGCACCAAAATGTCCACCACATGCAAGAGAGTGACACATATTTAGAATTGAACCTACTTCACTCTCCGGGACGCATCTCTGGATCATTTGATCCAGGAAATGCTACCATAGATATAGATCATCCCACACATTGTACTTAGCCTCACTTTTCAACCTATCCATTTGGGCCTTAGAGAAATTTGGGGGAAATTGGCAGGAGACCAGAAAATTAACTAGATCGGCATACCACGGGTGGGCCTCTCGAATCGAAAATAAGTATTTGTCGGGAAATTATTCCAGAATGGTCTCCCTCCTAGGCTTCTCAATAGCACTCTCCAACTCACAAGTCGATGTCAATCGACTTAGGTGGTCAGCCAAAACCTTTTTTGTCGGTCGCCTCTAAGTTAAACTCACTCAAGAGGAGTATCCATCTAATCAACCTAGGCTTGGCTTCCTTCTTGGTCATTAAGTAGCGAAGAGCCGCACAATGACCTTTGTACCAAGTAGGTACGACCTAAATTTCTGAAGAGCATATACCACCGCCAATAACTCTTTCTCCGTGGTGGAGTAATTGTGTTGTTCATCATTAAGAGTTATCGAGGCATAGTATATAGCATGGGGATTCTCCCTACCCTTTGACCTAGGACCGCACTAATGGCATAGTCACTAGCATCACACATAAGCATTGCCTTGAATGTGTCAAAGGCTCGTTTGCATTCTAGGTCAACCACAAAATCCGCCTCTTTTTGCAACAACTTGCACAAAAGGGAGGCAATCTTAGAAAAGTCCTTAATGAAACGCCTGTAAAAACCTGCGGAACCTAGGAATGATCTAACATCTCTAACACACGAGGGGTATGGTAGGGATTGGATCATTTCAACCTTAGTTTTATCTACCTCAAGACCTTGGGAAGAGACCACATGACCTAATACAATGCCCTTTTCCACCATGAAGTGGCATTTTT
>JAULKM010030929.1:0-13666 GCA_032355605.1 Rubia tinctorum | reverse complement strand
ATACAATCCTTCTTGTTGTATAAATGAAATAGGTTCCTACTTTCCTTTCATGTAAATTTTCTTGCTTTATTATTTTTGTACTTAAAATATTTGTTCTTCTTTTAATGCAACTTTTGTGCATATTTCGAGCAGATGTTGACAAGATTAAGGACCTTCGCCCGAATTTTACAAAAATCCAACGAACATACCTCTAATAACGGTTTTGGACAGTGATCTATCCCTCATCAATTTTTCTCCTGCAGGAAAAAATTATATTGGTCAGTAGATGCCATAAAACATATTGACAATCGAAGATTGTCATAAGGTTTGACTTATTATATAATCATATAATAATATTTTCACTGATTTCATAACTTGAAAATTATACCCAAACGACTGTTTGGTGTTTGGTTTGCATTGTCAATTATTGAAAAAGGTTTCTACTTTGTTTTCCTACATATTTTCTAGCTTTATTGTTTCTTTACTTAAATTATTTTTTCTTCCTTTTTCGCTGCTTTTGGGAAGATTTCGGGTAAAATCCGACAAAATTCAGCCTCTTCCACCGGGGATTTATGGATATCTAGCTGACATACCTCCAATAAAGGGTTGTGGACAATGATTTCTCTCTTACCATTTATTCTCCACCACGAAAATAATTATGTTAGTCAATCGATGCCATAAAATATTTATACAATAAAAAAATTTGTGATATGTTTTTGCTCCTTATTAAATGTATTAGAGTTATTTCCATTAATTTCATCAGTTGAAAATCACATGCAGATATCTGGTTGGTCTTTGGGTTGTGTGGTCAATTGATGAAAAAGGATCTAACTATCTTTTCTGGCATATTTTCAAGCTTTATTTTTTCTTTTACTCAATTTTTTTATTTGTCACCGATTTTGTGAAGACTTCGAGCAAGGTCCGACAAGATTTAAGAACTTCCATTGATGATTTGAAGAATTCTAACGAACATACCTCCAATAACGGGTTTCGAACAATGACCTCTCTTTACAAGTTTTGCTCCACAAGAAAATGAAATATTTTAGTCTGTCGATGCCATAAAACATATACGCAATCAAAAATTGTGGATAGTATCAAATGGTGGTCAAGTGACCAACGAAATTAATTGATTTAGGGTACGTTGTATAGGAGAGTCTAATATATTTCTAATATTAATCGAAGGTTAGATAGGCATTTTTTTATACGGTTGGAGAAGTGCAACTTGAGTTGAAAATAGCATTTGTACATCTATAAAGTTACCACCGCTCGTTGATTGAACCATGAAGTTGTCTAGAATTCTTGGAGGAATTAAATTTTCTTCACCGTAGACAAAGACGTATTTTTTCTCATTGACCTTGTTTTGGCAGGGTCAACTCTAAGGTTTCATGGTTGACAGTTGGGCTAGGTTTCGATCTTTAGGTTATCCAATGGATGCTTGTGCCTTGTCAAACAAGGAAGCAACAAGCCCCCAAATAGAAAAACATCAAAAGTTAGCATAATTTTAGTATAGTTTTGAATAGCCAATTGACTTTTAACTTTTTATTAAGATTTTATCATATTTAATAAATGTTTGAAAAATACAATACTTCTTGTTGTATAAATGAAATAGGTTCTATTTTCCTTTCATGTAAATTTTCTTGCTTTATTATTATTTTTACTTAAAATATGTTTTCTTCTTTTACGGCAACTTTTGTGCAGATTTCGAGCAGATGTCGACAAGATTAAGAACCTTTGCCTGGGTTTTACAAAAATCCAATGCACATACCTCCAATAACGGTTTTGGACAGTAATCTATCCCTTATAAGGTTTGCTCCTCCAAGAAAAAATTATATTGGTCACTAGATGCCATAAACATATTGACAATCGAAGATTGTTATAAGTTTTGACTTATTATATAATCATATAATGATATTTTTCATTGATTTCATAACTTGAAAATTAAACCCAGACGACTGTTTGGTTTTTGGTTTGCTTGGTCAATTATTGAAAAAGGTTTCTGCTTTGTTTTCCTCATATTTTCTTGCTTTATTGTTTCTTTACTTAAATTATCTTATCTTCATTTTCCGCTGCTTTTGGGAAGATTTCGAGATAAATCCGACTAAATTCATCCACTTCCACTGGGGATTTGCGGATATCTAGCTGACATACCTCCAATAACGGGTTGTGGACAATGATTTCTCCCTTACCATTTATTCTCCACCACGAAAATAATTATGTTAGTCCATCGATGCCATAAAATATATATACAATCGAAAATTGTGATATGTTTTTGCTCATTATTAAATGTATTAGAGTTATTTCCATTAATTTCATCAGTTGAAAATCAAATGCAGATATCTGGTTGGTCTTATGTTTGTTTTGTCAATTAATGAAATAGGTTCCGACTATCTTTTCCAGCATATTTTCAAGCTTTACTATTTCTTTTACTTAATTTGTTTTTCATTTGTCACCACTTTTGTGAAGACTTCAAGCAAAGTGCGACAAGATTCAGGCACTTCCACTGGTGATTTGAAGAATTCTAACGACCATACCTCCAATAACGGGTTTCGGACAATGACCTCTCTTTACAAGTTTTGCTCCACCGGAAAAAGAAATATTTTAGTCTGTCGATGTCATAAAACATATACGCAATCAAAAATTGTGGTCAATATCCAACTGTGGTCGAGTAGCTAACGAAATTAAGTGATTCAGGGTAGGTGGTATAGGAGGACCTAATCTATTTCTAATATTAATTGAAGGTTAGATAGGCATTTTTTGTTGTACGGTTGGAGAAGTACAACTTGAGTTGAAGTTAGCGCCTGTACATCTGTAAAGTTACCAGCGCTCGTTGATTAAACCATGAAGTTTTCTAGAATTCTTGGAAGAATTAAATTTTCTTCACCGTAGACTAAGACAGCTTTTTCTCCTGGACCTTGTTTTGGCAGGGTGAACTCTAAGGTTTCATGTTTGACAGTTGTGCTGGGTTTCGATATTTAGGTTATCCAATGGATGCTTGTGCCCTTTCAAACAAGGAAGCAACAAGCCCCCAAATAGAAAAACTTCACAAGTTAGCATAATTCTAGTGTAGTTTTGAATAGCCAAATTACTTTTAACTTGTTATAAAGATTTTATCATATCTAATACATTTTTTAAGAATACATTCCTTGTATAAATGAAATAGGTTCCTATTTTCCTTTCATGTAAATTTTCTTGCTTTATTATTTTTTTACTTAAATTATTTTTTCTTCTTTTACTGCTACTTTTGTGCAGATTTCGAGCAAATGTCCACAAGATTAAGGACCTTGCCCGGGTTTTACGAAAATCCAACGGACATACCTTCAATAACGTTTGTGGACAGTGATCTATCCCTTATTAGTTTTGCTCCTAAATAAATATTTTTATTGGTCAGTAGATGCCGTAAAACATATTGACAATCAAAGATTGTCATAAGTTTTGGTTTATTATATAATCATGTAATGTTATTTTCATTGATTTCATAACTTGAAAATTAAACCCAGAAGACTGTTTGGTTTTTGATTTGCATGGTTAATTATTGAAAAAGGTTTCTACTTTGTTTTCCTACATATTTTCTTGCTTTATTGTTTCTTTACTTAAATTATCTTATCTTCTTTTTTCGCTGCTTTTGGGAAGATTTCGTGATAAATCCGGCTAAATTCATCCCCTTCCACTGGGGATTTACGGATAGCGGACATACCTCCAATAATGGGTTGTGGACAATGATTTCTCCCTTACATTTATTCTCCACCACGACAATAATTATGTAAGTCCATCGATGCCATAAAATATATGTACAATTGAAAATTGTGATATGTTTTTGCTCCTTATTAAATATACTAGAGTTATTTCCATTAATTTCGTCAGTTGAAAATCAAATGCAGATATCCGATTGGTCTTTGGTTTGTGTTGTCAATTAATGAAATAGGTTCCGACTATCTTTTCCTGCATATTTTCAAGTTGTATTGTTTCTTTTACTTAATTTTTTTCATTTGTGACCGCTTTTGTGAAGACTTTGAGCAAAGTTTGACAAGATTCAGGCACTTGCACTGGTGATTTGAAGAAATCTAATGAACATACCTTCAATAACGGGTTTCGAACAATGACCTCTCTTTACAAGTTTTGCTCCCCTAGAAAAAGAAATATTTTAGTCGGTCGATTTCATAAAACATACACGCAATCGAAATTGTAGTCAGTATCCAACAGTGGTCAAGTGGCCAACGAAATTAAGTGATTCAAAGTAGGTGGTATAGGAGAGTCTAATCTATTTCTAATATTAATCGAAGGTTAGATAGACATTTTTTTTGTACGGTTGGAGAAGTTCAACTTGAGTTGAAGATAGCGCATGTACATCTGTAAAGTTGCCACCCCTCATTGATTGAACCACGAAGTTGTCTAAAATTCTTGGAAGAATTATATTTTCTTTACCGTAAACGAAGACAACTTTTTCTCATGGACCTTGTTTTGGCAGGGTGAACTCTAAGGTTTCATGTTTGACAGTTGGGCTAGGTTTTGATCTTTAGGTTATCCAATGGATGCTTTTGCCCTGTCAAACAAGGAAGCAACAAGCCCCCAAATAGAAAAAAATCACAAGTTAGTATAATTCAAGTGTAGTTTTGATTAGCCAAATTACTTTTAACTTGTTATTAAGATTTTATCATATCTAATAAATTTTTGAAGAATACATTCCTTCTTGTTGTATAAATGAAATAGGTTCCTATTTTTTTCTTAAATTGTTTTTTCTTCTTCTACCGCAACCTTTGTGCAAATTTCGAGCAAATGTCCACAAGATTAAGGACCTTCCCCCGAGTTTTACAAAATCCAACAGACATACCTTCAATAATGGTTGTTGACAGTGATATATCCCTTATTAGTTTTGCTCCTCCTAGAAAAAATTATATTGGTCAGTAGATGTCGTAAAACATATTCACAATCGAAGATTGCCATAAGTTTGGCTTATTATATAATCATATAATGTTATTTTCATTGACTTAAAATTTAAACCCAGACGATTGTTTGGTGTTTGGTTTACGTGGTCAATTATTGAAAAAGGTTTCTAATTTCTTTTCCTACATATTTTCTTGCTTTATTGTTTCTTTACTTAAATTATCTTTTCTTCCTTTTTTTCGCTGCATTTGGGAAGATTTCGAGCAAAATCCGACAAGATTCAGTCCCCTCCCACCAAGGATTTACAGATATCTAGCTGACATACCTCCAATAACGAGTTGTGGACAATTATTTCTCCCTTACCAGTTATTCTTCACCACGAAAATAATTATGTTAGTCCGTTGATACCATTATATATATATATATACAATCGAAAATTGTGATATATTTTTGCTCCTTATTAAATTTATTAGAGTCATTTCCATTGATTTCGTCCGTTGAAAATCAAATGCAGATATCTAGTTGGTCTTTGGTTTGTGTTGTCAATTAATGAAATATGTTCCGACCATCTTTTCCAGCATATTTTTAAGCTTTATTGTTTCTTTACTTTAATTATTTTTCATTTGTCACCGCTTTTGTGAAGGCTTCGAGTAAAGTCTGACAAGATTCAGGCACTTCCACTGGTGATTTGAAGAATTCTAAGAACATACCCCCAATAACAGGTTTCGGAAAGTGACCTCTCTTTACAAGTTTTGCTCCACCAGAAAAATAACTATTTTAGTTTGTCGATGTCATAAAACATACACGCAGTAAAAAATTGTGGTCAGTAACCAACGGTGGTCAAATGGCCAACGAAATTAAGTGATTCTGAGTAGATTGAATAGGAGGATCTAATCTATTTCTAATATTAATCGAAGGTTAGGCAGGCATTTTTTGTTATACTGTTGGAGAAGTACAACTTGACTTGATGATAGTGCATGTACATCTGTAAAGTTACCACCGTTCGGTGATTGAACCACGAAGTTGGCTAGAATTTTTGGAGGAAGTAAATTATCTTCACCGTAGACGAAGATAACTTTTTCTCATTGACCTTGTTTTGGCAGGGTCAACTCTGAGGTTTCATGTTTGACAGTTGGGCTAGGTTTCGATCTTTAGGTCATCAAATGGATGCTTGTGCCTTGTCAAACAAGGAAACAACAAGCCGAAATACAAAAACATCCCAAGTTAGCATAATTTTAGTGTAGTTTTGAAAAGTCAATTGACTTTTAACTTTTTATTAATATTTTATCATATTTAATAAATGTTTGAAGAATACAATCCTTCTTGTTGTATAAATTAAATAGGTTCCTACTTTCTTTTCATGGAAATTTTCTTGCTTTATTTGTTTTTTACTTAAACTATTTTTTCTTCATTAACCGTAACTTTTGTGTAGATTTCGAGCAAATGTCGACAACATTAAGGACCTTCACCCGGGTTTCAGAAAAATCCAACGGACATACCTCCAATAAAGGTTGTGGATGGTGATCTATCCCTTATCAGTTTTGCTCCTCCAAGAAAAAATTATATTGGTCAGTAGATTCTATAAAACATATTGAAAATCCAAGATTGTTATAAGTTTTGGCTTATTACATAATCATATAATATTATTTTCATTGATTTCATAAGTTGAAAATCAAACCCAGATGACTGTTTGGTCTTTGGTTTGTATGGTGGATTATTTAAAAAGGTTTCAACTTTCTTTTCCTACATTTTTTTGTTTTATTGTTTCTTTATTTAAATTATCTTCTCTTCCTTTTTCGCTGCTTTTGGGAAGATTACGAGGAAAATCTGACAAGATTTAGTCCCTTCCACTGGGGATTTAGAGATATCTAGTAGACATACCTCCAATAATAGGATGTGGATAGTGATTTCTCCCTTACCACTTATTCTCCACCATGAAAATAATTATGTTAGCCCGTCAAAGCCATAAAATATATATACAATCGAAAATTGTGATATGTTTTTGCTCCTTATTAAATATATTAGAGTTATTTCCATTGGTTTCATCAGTTGAAAATCAAACGCATATATGTGGTTGGTCATTGGTTTGTGTGGTCAATTAATGAAATAGGTTTCGACATTCTTTTTTGGCATATTTTCACGCTTTTTTCTACTTCAATGTTTATTTTATCATTTTTCACTGCATTTGTGTAGATTTCGAGAAAATTCCGACAAGATTATGGCATTTCCATCGGTGATTTGAAGAATTCCAACGAATATACCTCCAATAACAGGTTTTCGATAGTGATCTCTCTTTATCAATTTTGCTCCACCAGAAAAAGAATTATTTTAGTCTATCAATGTCATAAAACACATACGCAATCAAAAATTGTGGTCAGTATCCAATGGTGGTCAAGTGGCCAATGAAATTAAGTGATTTAGGGTAGGTGGTATAAGAGGGTCCAAACTATTTTTATTCTTAATCGAAGGTTGGATAGGCATTTTTTGTCATACGGTTAGAGAAGTACAACTTGAGTTGAAGATAGCACCTATATATCAGTAAGGTTACCACCGCTCGATGATTGAACCACAAAGTTGGCTAGAATTCTTGGAGGAAGTAAATTTTCTCCAGCGTAAACGAAGACAAATTTTTCTCATGGACCTCGTTTTGGCAGGATCAACTCTAAGGTTTCATGTTTGACAATTGGGCTAGGTTTCTATCTTTAGGTCATCCAATGGATGTTTGTGCTTGTCAAACAAGGAAGCAACATGGCCAAATAGAAAAACTTTCACAAGTTAGCATAATTTTAGTGCAGTTTTTAATAGCCGATTGACTTTTTACTTTTTATTAAAATTTTATCATATTTGATAAATGTTTGAAGAATACAATCCTTCTTGTTGTATAAATGAAATAGGTTCCCACTTTCCTTTCATGTAAATTTTCTTGCTTTATTATTTTTTTACTTAAATTAGTTTTTCTTCTTTTATCGCAACTTTTGTGCAGATTTCGAGAAAATGCTGACAAGATTAGGGAACTTCGCCCCGATTTTAAAAAATCCAAAAAACATACCTCCAATAATAGTTGTGGACAGTGATCTATCCCTTTCAAGTTTTTCTCCTCCAAGAAAATTTTATATTGGTCAGTAGATCCCATAAAACATATTGAAATTCGAAGATTGTTATAAGTTTTGGCTTATTATATAATCATATAATGTTATTTCCATTGATTTCATAACGTGAAAATTAAACTCAGATGACTGTTTGGTGTTTGGTTTGCGTGGTCAATTATTGAAAAAGGTTCCTACTTTCTTTTCTTACATATTTTCTTTCTTTATATTTTATTTAAGTTAAATTATCTATTCTTCCTTTTTCGCTGCTTTTGGGAAGATTTCAAGAAAAATCCAACAAGATTCAGCCCCTTCCACCGGGATTTAAAGATATCTGGCGGACATACTTCCAATAACGGGTTGTGGACAATGATCTCCCTCTTACCGGATTTTTCCACCACGAAAATAATTATAATAATCAGTTGATGCCATAAGATATATTCACAATCGAAAATTGTGATATGTTTTTGTTCATTATTAAATGTATTAGAGTTATTTCCATTGATTTCATCAGTTGAAAATCAAAAGCGGATTTCCATTTGGTCTTTGGTTTTTGTGGTCAATTAATGAAATAGGTTCCGACTTTCTTTTTCGGCATATTTTTCATGCTTTATTTTTTCATTTACTTTAATATTTATTTTATCATTTTTCACCACGTTTGTGCAGATTTTGAGAAAATTCCAAAAATATTATGGCACTTCCATCGGTGATTTGAAGAACTCCAACGAATATACCTCAAATAACGATTTTGGATAGTGATCTCTCTTTACCAGTTTTGCTCCACCAGAAAAAGAATTATTTTAGTCTGTCGATGTCATAAAACACATACGCAATCAAAAATTATGGTCAGTATCCAACGGTGATCAAGTGGCCAGTGAAATTAAGTGATTCAGGGTAGGTGGTATAGCAGGGTCTAATCTGTTTCTAATCTTAATCGAAGGTTAGGTAGGCATTTTTTTGTTATACGGTTGGAGAAGTACAACTTGAGTTGAAGATAGCACCTGTACATCAGTAAGGTTACCACTGCTCGTTGATTAAACCAAGAAGTTGGCTAGAATTTTTGGAGGAAGTAAATTTTCTTCACCGTAAACGAAGACAGCCTTTTCTCACGGACCTTGTTTTGGCAGGGTCAACTATGAGGTTTCATGTTTGACAATTGGGCTAGGTTTTGATCTTTAGGGCATTCGATGGATGCTTGTGCATTTTCAAACATGAAACAACAAGCCCAAATAGAAAATTTCACAAGGTAGCATAATTTTAGTATAGTTTTCAATAGTCTATTGACTTTTAACTTTTATTAAGATTTTATCATATTTAATAAATGTTTGAAGAATAAAATCCTTCTTGTTGTATAAATGAAATAGGTTTCTACTTTCCTTTCATGTAAATTTTCTTGCTTTATTAATTTTTTACTTAAATTAGTTTTTCTTCTTTTACCGCAACTTTTGTGCAAATTTCGAGCAAATGTTGACAAGATTAAGGACCTTCGCCTGGGTTTTAAAAAATCCAACAGACATACCTCTAATAACTGTTGTGGACAGCATTCTATCCCTTACTAGTTTTTTTCCTTCAAGAAAAATTTATATTGGTCAGTAGATGTCATAAAACATATTGACAATCGAAGATTGTAATAAGTTTTGGCTTATTATATAATCATATAATGCTATTTGCATTGATTTCATAACTTGAAAACTAAACCCAGGTGACTATTTGGTGTTAGGTTTGAGTGGTCAATTATTGAAAGAGTTTTCTACTTTCTTTTCCTACATATTTTCTTGCTTTGTTTTTTATTTAAGTTAAATTATCTTTTCTTCCTTTTTTGCTGCTTTTGGGAAGATTTTGAGCAAAATCCAACAAGATTCTGCCCTTTCCACCAAGGATTTATAGATATCTAGCGGACATACTTTCAATAATGGGTTGTGGACAATGATCTCTCTCTTACAGGATTTTTCCACCACGAAAATAATTATATTAATCAGTTGATGCCATAAGATATATTCACAATCAAAAATTGCGATATGTTTTTGCTCATTATTAAATGTATTAGAGTTATTTCCATTGATTTCATCAGCTGAAAATCAAAAGCGGATATTTGGTTTATCTTGGTTTATGTGGTCAATTAATGAAATAGGTTTCGACTTTCTTTTTCGGCATATTTTCATTTTTCATTTTTTTCTTTTACTTTAATATTTATTTTATCATTTTTTACCGCATTTGTGCAGATTTCGTGAAAATTCCTATAAGATTTTGGCATTTCCATCGGTGATTTGAATAATTCCAACGAATATACCTCCAATAACGGGTTTTGGATAGCGATCTCTCTTTACCAGTTTTTCTCCACAAGAAAAAGAATTATTTTAGTTTGTCGATGTGATAACACACATACGCAATCAAAAATTGTGGTCATTATCCAACTGTGATCAAGTGGCCAATGAAATTAAGTGATTCAGGGTAGGTGGTATAGCAGGGTCTAATCTATTTCTAATCTTAATCGAAGGTTAGATAGGCATTTTTTGTTATACGGTTGGAGAAGTACAACTTGAGTTGAAGATAGCACATGTACATCAGTAAGGTTACCACCGATCGATGATTGAACCACGAAGTTGGCTAGAATTCTTGGAGGAAGTAAATTTTCTCCACCGTAAACGAAGACAGCTTTTTCTCATGGACCTTGTTTTGGCAAGATCAACTCTAACATTTCATGTTTACAATTGGGCTAGGTTTCAATCTTTAGGTCATCCAATGGATGTTTGTGCTTACCAAACAAGGAAGCAACAAGCCCATATAGAAAAACTCACAAGTTAGCATAATTTTAGTGTAGTTTTGAATAGCCTTTTAACTTTTCATTAATATTTTATCATATTTAATAAATGTTTGAAGAATACAATCCTTCTTTTTGTATAAATGAAATAGGTTCCTACTTTCCTTTCATGTCAATTTTCATGCTTATTTATTTTTTTACTTAAATTAGATTTTCTTCTTTTACCGCCACTTTTGCGCAGATTTTGAGCAAATGTTGACAAGATTAAGGACCTTTGCCTGGGATTTAAATTTTCCAATTGACATACCTCCAATAACAGTTGTTGAAAGTGTTCTATCCCTTACTAGTTTGTTTCTTCCAAAAAATATTATATTTGTCAGTAGATGCCAAAAAACATATTAACAATCGAAGATTGTCAAAAGTTGTGGTTTATTATATAATCATATAGTGTTATTTGCATTGATTTCATAACTTGAAAATTGAACCCAGACGACTGTTTGGGGTTTCGTTTGCGTGGTCAATTATTGAAAAAGGTTCCTACTTTCTTTTCCAACATATTTTCTTGCTTTATTTTTTCTTTAACTTAAATTATCTTTTCTTCCTTTTTTGCTGCTTTCGGGAAGATTTCGAGCAAAATCCAACAAGATTCAGCCCCTTCCACCAGGGATTTACAGATATCTATCGGACATACTTCCAATAACGGGTTGTGGACAATGATCTCTCTCTTACCGGATTTTTCCACCACGAAAATAATTATATTGATCAGTTGATGCCAAAAAATATATTCACAATCGAAAACTGTGATATGTTTATTTTCGTTATTAAATGTATTTGAGTTATTTCCATAGATTTCATCAGTTGAAAATCAAACACGGATATCTGGTTGGTCTTTGGTTTGTGTGGACAATTAATGAAATAGCTTTAGACTTTTTTTAAGCATATTTTCATGCTTCATTTTTTCTTTTACATTAATATTTATTTTATCATTTTTTACCACGTTTGTAAAGACTTCAAGCAAATTCCAACAAGATTATGGCACTCCATCGGTGATTTGAAGAATTTCAAAGAATATACCTCCAATAACGGGTTTTGGATAGTGATCTCTCTTTACCAGTTTTGCTCACCAGAAAAAGAATTATTTTAGTCTGTCGATGTCATAACACACAAAGCAATCGAAATTGTGGTCAATATCCAACGGTGGTCAAGTGGCCAATGAAATTAAGTGATTCAGGGTAGGTGGTATAGGAGGGTCTAATATATTTCTAATCTTAATCGAAGGTTGGATAGGCATTTTTTATACGGTTGGAGAAGTACAACTCGAGTTGAAGATAGCACATGTACAATAGTAGTAAGGTTACCACCGCTCAATGATTGAACCACGAAGTTGGCTAAAATTCTTGGAGGAAGTAAATTTTCTCCACCGTAAACGAAGACAACTTTTTCTCATGGACCTTGTTTTGGCAGGATCAACTCTAAGGTTTCATGTTTGACAATTGGGCTAGGTTTCAATCTTTAGGTCATCCAATGGATGTTTGTTCTTGTCAAACAAGGAAGCAACAAGCCCAAATAGAAAAACTTCACAAGTTAGCATAATTTTAGTGTTGTTTTGAATAGCCTTTTAACTTTTCATTAATATTTTATCAGTTCATACTTTCCTTTCATGTAAATTTTCTTGCTTTATTATTTTTTTACTTAAACTAGATTTTCTTCTTTTTCTGCCACTTTTGTGCAGATTTCAAGCAAATGTTTACAAGATTAAGGACCTTCGCCTGGATTTTAAAATTTTCAATTGGCATACCTCTAATAACGGTTGTGGAAAGTGTTCTATCCCTTGCTAGTTTATCTCTTCCAAAAAATATTATACTGGTCAGTAGATGCCAAAAAACATATTAACAATCGAAGATTGTTATAAGTTTTGGCTTATTATATAATCATATAGTGTTATTTGCATTGATTTCATAATTATAAAATTAAACTCAGACGACTGTTTCAGGTTTGGTTTGCGTGGTCAATTATTGAAAACGGTTCCTTCTTTCTTTTCCTACATATTTTCTTGCTTTATTTTTTCTTTAAGTTACATTATCTTTTCTTCCTTTTCGCTGCTTTTGGGAAGATTTTGAGCAAAATCCGACAAGATTCTGCCCTTTCCACCGGAATTTACAGATATCTAGCGGACATACTTTCAGTAACGGGTTGTGGACAATGATCTCTCTCTTACTGGATTTTTCACCACGAAAATAATTACATTAATCAGTTGATGCCATAAGATATATTCACGATCGAAAATTGTGATATGTTTTTGCTCATTATCAAATGTATTAGAGTTATTTCCATTGATTTCATCAGGTGAAAATCAAACGCGGATATCTGGTTTATCTTTGGTTTGTGTGGACAATTAATGAAATAGGTTCCGACTTTCTTTTTCGGCATATTTTTATTCTTCATTTTTTCTTTTACTTTAATATTTATTTTATCATTTTTCACCGCGTTTGTGCAGATTTCGAGAAAAGTCCGACATGATTATGGCACTGCCATCGGTGATTTGAAGAATTCCAACGAATATACCTCCAATACGGGTTTTGGATAGTGATCTCTCTTTACCAGTTTTTCTCCACCAGAAAAAGAATTATTTTAGTCTATCGATGTCATAAAACACATACGCAGTCAAAAATTGTGGTCAGTATCCAACGGTGGTCAAGTAGTCAATGAAATTAAGTGATTCAGGATAGGTGGTATAGGAGGGTCTAATCTATTTCTAATCTTAATCGAAGGTTGGATAGGCATTTTTTGTTATACGGTTGGAGAAGTACAACTTGAGTTGAAGATAGCACATGTATATCAGTAAGGTTACCACCGCTCGATGATTGAACCACGAAGTTGGCAAAATTCTTGGAGGAAGTAAATTTTCTCCACCGTAAACGAAGACAACTTTTTCTCATGGACCTTGTTTTGGCAGGAT